>CAIGRP010090909.1:0-58999 GCA_903798385.1 Fraxinus cuspidata | reverse complement strand
ATCCAAACATATATCCATTGATACATGTCATGCATATTAGCTTCGTTGCACAAAGAAATATGTCCGCTACTATGAATACCAGTCCATTTGACTTTCTAGGTATGCCTATTATCCAATAAAATCCCTACGGGACAAGGATTAAGAAAATGGAAAACATCAGTACATCCTACATTATGCATAGTAATCTCCGACGTCATATGCTGATTAACCGATTTGAAGCCCCACAACCGTTGTCGTCGGAATCCATAAGGAAGTTGACACCTCTGAGTAGAGTTGAATGTAGAACCCTCTGGGTATTCCTCTTGCTAGCGGTCCTCGATGGACCTCCGGTCCACTTCCGCTTCTTGGAGGAATCCATCGCATCGCGTCTGCAATGGCTTTAGAAATCATTTTATAGAGGGGGGGTACGAGTCCAATTCAACATTGGCTGCTAGATCCCTAGAGCAACACTTTAATTTGAATTAACGGTCGGATCTGCCTCAAATAGCAATTGGTCCAGTTNATAGAGGGGGGGTACGAGTCCAATTCAACATTGGCTGCTAGATCCCTAGAGCAACACTTTAATTTGAATTAACGGTCGGATCTGCCTCAAATAGCAATTGGTCCAGTTGGGCCAATCATATGATGACACGTGGATGCAGCGAAAAACCAAGTAATATTATATATGGCTTTCCGCTAGGGGACTGTCATATACCGCTGCGCTATTTTATTTCCCATAATACTATTTCATTCCCTTAAGGGATGAATCTTTTCCCTTTAAGGGTCTCATATGTCTCAATTTGAATTTTGAAATTAAAGTGATGTTACGGTTAAGATCCAACATGGAATTACTTTCTATATATAGGACGCCATTCCCCAATATCTATAGCCAGTATTAATTAGATTGAAGAGGAAGAATCAAGTTCATACCCACTTTCATATACCAATTGCTTAGATTGAAGAGGAAGAATCAAAGGAGATTAATCAATGCGATTAAAGAGATTCGAGAATTTCAAGATTTGTTTCCATCTTCTTTCCAATTTTTCGTATTAAGTGATGTTGTAGCAATTATTTTATGGTGTTGTAATTGATTTGATGTTTGGCTAGTTATATAGATGCTAAGATCATGTTGAAACCTACTTTTAAAGTTGTGATATTTAATTCCAAATTTCAACATTAAAACTTGTTTTTGGTTTCAAATGATTATTAGGAACTTAATGCTTTTGAAATTAATTATCACTAATTGAATTGATTTTTTATTTCTATTGACCTTTGAGAGAGGGAGTAAAAATTTGGTACATAGTAACCATCATTGTAAAGTCTGATACGAGATAGAGATATATTGTTATATTTCTCATGATTCTTTTGATGTTCTTGTAATTTAATGCATCTTTGTATATTTGCATCTTTCAAGAGATATATAAAGGTTGCACGTGAGATATGTTTAGTTCTAGTTGAAAGAGATTACTAAATGAATCAAAATATAGATCTTCATATTCAAACATGTGTTATCTAATTCTTGAATTGATAATAAAATGGATTAAGTATAAAGTAATTTGAGGTCCTAGTATTTGTTCAATTACTTGAGTTTCTTAATGCTTACACATTAATTATTAGATTAGTTAATTTAGTTATGGACTTTGGTGTTATTATAAATCTCATCCATTAACTTGGAAAATCAAATGGGTTAGCTAGCTAAAGCAATCTTCAAATAGCAAACCGAGGAAACAACAACTAAAGAAAAGAATTGGTAGAGATTGAGAAGCTAATCATGATAGAGCCAAACAAATCACTAGCATTCAATGAAGATGGAATTAACATGCAATTTTCCAACTCCATTGTGTACTTGTTCTAAACTCCTTAACTTAAACTCCTTCGACTAATGGTTGGATCCGAGAACTTTAGACAATCAAAATTCTATAAGCACAACCACTAGCCTTCTCACCCAAACATTTTTTTAGCAATTCAATTTCTATATTATGGATTTAAGAACTCAACTAGCAACTAGGTCAACATAATCAAGTCGTGTTCCAACATAAGTGATAAGTCAATAGCGGCTATCTACTCAAATATTCAAGTCTAACATGGATAAGTACTCAAGTAAAAATACATGTTATGGTATTTTCCAGCTCAACTAAAGTTATACTCAATTTAAACAAATAAATATAATCGTTGAAAATGAATTGTTCAACACTATACTAGACATTATTTTTTGATTTTAAAAAAAATCAAATTAAATAGTTATAGAGACTTGATCAGCACATCCTGATACTCGGCCAACCCTCAAACTAAAAATTTATATTGTCCTCGATGTCTCAAAAATTACACTAGATAATAAAAGTAGACAAAGAATAGTGTACTCCTGGGGTATGTTTGGAATTGAGAAGAACCATTGATATGACAACTGCCACTTTCCATGCTGCTGGGCTTTAATTTTCTGTTTCAAGAATTCAAAATAAATATTAGTGATAGCATATAAGGTTTAAATATTTGCAATGAATTTACTCTAGAGAATTCTAATCTTCTAACTTTTAGGAAAATTATCTAACAGAGCATGCATCTCAGCAAAAATCCTATAGTTAGGAAAAGATAAGTCTTTCAAATTGGTTTAGAGATTGAAATCTAGGTACAATCTTAAAAATGTATATCACACCAATGTAAGCTTAATGTAATGCTAGGATATTAACGATGCGTCTAAGTAAAATGAACTCAATAATCAAACATGCCTAAGTTACTAATACAAGTCTTAAAATACTACTTAAAATATGTTAAAAAAACCATTTAAATACTAATGCAATTCCCCAAACTACGTGTAATGCAAGAGTTAATCAAAATAAGTGAAAAGTGAAAAAAAAAATGACGATTCAAAGCTGACTGCACCTACAAAGCAAGTAACACTATGTTCAGTGTTGCCAACCCCCTTCTCGACTCTCCAAACTTGAGGAGATCCTTCTTCATTCATGAGGTTTCCAATGATTTCACCCATTACTTTCCTATGTAGGCACTTTTTATAATCCTTTACTTATTTCTTTTTAACTTTTTGGTCATTTTCATTTATGGGATTATTTTTTACAGTGATATAAGCCTACAATTTTTCTTGCTCATCATCCACCCTCAAGGTTAGCTCGCCTAAGTCGAAGTCCATAATGGCTCAACTCGTGGATAAGAATGATCGATCCAAGATCAATAATACATCCCAATATTCATTTATGTCTAATATAAAGAAGTTCGCTGAAAATATGAACTTCCCACTTTAATGAGCACACTCTTAATCACTCCTTGTGGGTACTAGATTGATCGATCTCGCAATTAAGAAAAAATGTAGTATTATTTAGCTCTTCTAAACCTAATTTTCTGTAGAAAGAAAGATGCATTAGATTTATACTTGCTCCAGAATTAGATAAAGCATCAAACTATGATCATTTCTTATTAAGCAAAGTATTTTGAGACTCTCTAGATCCTTTAGTTTAGGATGTAGTTTGTATTGGAAGATAGCACTATACTTCTCATTTAGCTCGATAATCTCAAATTCATTGAGCTTCCTTTTCTTCAATAACACTCCTTCAGGAACTTTGCATAGACTGGTACTTGAGATATGGCCTCAAGTAACGTGATATTGACATGAAGCTTTCTGAATATGTCCAAGAATTTTGCAAACAACACTTCGAGCTTCTTTTTTTATGCTTTCATAGGCGGATCCTCAATTATTTCATTCGCTAAAATACTTAATACCATTACCTACTCTTTGGGATTAGTTTCTATATTGCTTAGTATAGTACATGATGCTCTACTTGATATAACAAGTACCATCTGTCTCATCTAAGTTTATAGGTTCTTGATTCCAGTACTCTGAATGAAGGGTGTTTCAGTCCTTCTCATAAATTGATTGTTTACATCCATGTAGTGCTATGAATTTCTCAAAAAATTTCCAAACATCTCTTCCAATGGAATTCTCTTTTCAAACTACTAATACTAATAACCATGCGGTGTAGTGGGATTTTGATTACTCTAAGAAAAATTGAGATGCTTCCTTCATCCAAGGTTGTAAGTATCAGTATGTGGATTATTTTGCTGGTGATGACCTCTTGTATGTATTCCACGTGTTCAATATATTATGCAAGAAGTGGACCATTTGTTGTATTATGATCTACCTTGCATTCTTCGCTATTTGACCTTTTGGCATGTACTACATTAGGTGATTGTGAGTCAATTTTTGCAGACAATGTCGTATAAGTATCCACCCCCATACACTCTTTGTGCCTTCTTATGAACAACCCGTTCAAAGGCCCAGATGGTTGTGGTAATAACCATCCTCTCAAACAATTCCAAGGCTTCATCAATTATCTTCATGGACATGAGCCATTGGATGAAGGGTCCACCATGCGCTTGTGAGATGGAAGTAGACCTATACAAAAATATTAGACTTGGAGCCCTTTATTTATGTCGTGATAAGGAAACGTCCGAAACATGTTCTTTAATATGTTCCAAGCTTCATCAAAGGATTCGATTTCTCTTTGCCAAAATATGGATATGTCATGTCTCAACTTTGCTATCTTCGCGGGTAGAAAAAAATTTGTGCAAATTTTTTTGAACCAAGTCATCCCGGGTGGTGATATTGTGAGTCTAACCATTCAAGAGCCCTATCACTTAAGAGTATGTGGAAAAAATTGCAATATGATAGAATCATCTAAAATTACTTAATATCTGATGTGCTGACACATCTCCAAAAATCAAGAGACGTGTGTTTGTGGATTCTCATTAGTCGTACCATAGAATTGATGTTCATTTTGAAACAAATAGATGACTTGGTCTTCAACTGAAAGTTCTACTGCCCAAACGGAGGATAAGTGATAGATTGGCTTTGAATGATTTTTGAGTCATGAAATTCCCAACTAGAATGGTCCCTTCAACGATAACTATCTCATCATTCACTTCAACTACTTGATTATTCAGCTCATTAGTCATCTCTTGTTGCTGTTTTTGATCTTTTTATTGTTATGCTTCTCTTTGCCTACGGTGAAAGGTACGTTCAATTTCTCGATCAATTGGTGTTAGATTACCGTCTCCTAAACTTTGCATAAAGAGCTGAAAGAGCGACAATGGCAACATTGAAATAAATTGAAATAGAGAAATTAAATAAAATAAAAATATGTTCGAATTAGTGCCAAGGTAAATAAAATTAAACTCAAATATAATTCCCGAAAACAAAGCCAAAAACTTGTTGTGAAAAGATATTTGTTTAAAAATACCACAAGTGTATGTTTCGTTAACAAGTAATAAATTGGATTTTGAGTCCAAGTATTATAATAATAGAGATTATACTAGTTGAAGTTCAAATAAACTTAGCCTTAAACAAAAATATGAATTTTTTTTTTATTTTTATCATAACTTTCTCTTACAATATCCAATTGAGGCAATTCGAATGCGTTGGAAAGATAACTCAAACAGACACAACTTTACTGGGAATAGATATTTTCCAATTCAAATATTTACTATATTAAAAATGGGTCTAAATCTCTGGCAAAAATTCTAGAACATATTTATGTGGTTGAAAATTGATTTGTAAAAATATTTTGATCATATTTCACTCATTTTCCATTTCTAATTGCATCCAATTGACTATTAGCAATCTTCAATTATCATTTTATGGTCCGAATCAACTATTGAAAAATTGCAACTGAGTCCTTAAACTTTGAATTTTACTATTTTTTTTTGTTTTAATGCACTTCTTTCTATCAATTTAGTCTCCAATCATCCAGTTTCACCAAATCAACATAAGCTTCTTCTTGATTCATGTCAACACCACTCTTTTCTCCAAGTTTTGCATCATTCACACGAATTCATTTAACCTATAAAACACACATTTAACATCCTAAAAACTCTTAAAGACAATCAAAATAACAAGTTTAAGAAGTATTAAAACGATAAGTGAACCACACTAACCATAACTTTACAACAATTGATACTATGTCTAATTTATTTTTAATCTTTCGAAGGTAAAACAAGTTACAATATTCATACAACTATTGTGCATATAATTGTAGAGAAAAATAAATCCATGAAGACCGTTCGAGAATTGAAAATGTGTTTTACTATCAAAAACCAGATTTAAAAGTTAAATTTCATAATACAAGGTTCATCGAAATCCTAACACAAAAATAATCTAGCCTAGCACGATAAAGTGACAAAAGCTAATACAAAAGATAGGATTCATAACCCTGAGAAGTAGATTTTTTTTTTTATCAAGTGAGTTTTAGTTGTAACCTCCAATTATTTTGTCTTTAAAAACTATTAAATTACTTGAGTCCTTATCACAACTCATTTTCTTTAAGAAATTGCATCGTAATCACTCGAAGTGTTACATTATTTAATTTTTCTCTGCTGTGTTACGTTGACGTATATTATCCAAGGTCTAAATCTTGATACATTACTCGAAAGCAAGAAAGCAGATGCCCAACAATTACCGTGTCAAGTAAGCGTGACTAAAAGTAAGCTTTATAATAATGTATTAACAAAAACATATTATAATAGCAATAGGAACAGAATAATTGAAAGTAAATAATAAAGAAAATTTGAAGTATTACAATAATATTATGATGTTTCCCGAGCTTTCTTTGAAACATCCGATGTCAAAATCTAATTAGACTCTTTACGGGTCATCATGGACTTGCTTCCCTCTGCATATCTAGAAAACGTGACTCTACAAGTACGCTCAACCTCACATAGGAAAGGTGGTCGAACAATCACTATGCTTTGAAATCATAATATAAAATATTTGCTTAGAAGTATTTCGCTAACCTTAAAGAGTGAGTAGACCAAAGGTTCCTGTAGTGGCTCAAGTAGTGGTGGGTGGGAAACTGGTGGTAGTTAAGGTTATATACCTTTCGTTTCTACATTCACATTCTTGAAATTTTTGCTCAATCCATACAAGAGTAGATAGACCCACTCAGGGCCTCTCAAACAATTGGCAAGATTTGACTTATATGACTTAGGTTGAGGTCTAACATAAGGTTAAGATCTAACGAGATGTCGATTAGTTGGTTGGTAGACCAATATCTAAGCATTTTGGTTGGCTTGGAAGTTTTAAAAAGGCATACCCTTTAAATTTAGCCCCCATTTGACCCTTATTATTTGGGATTATAATTTTTAGAATATGTTTCTTAATAATTTGTAATTAAAAAAGAAGATTTTTTTTTAAAATTTACATGTAATATTATTTTATTTAAGAATGTATGATTGATAAGAAGAGAAAGAAAAATGAATTATAATTTCAAAGGAGGCGGGCCTTATTATAATAATGCTAAATTATTGAGAATATTTAGTCCAACCAAAGCTCCTGTTTGGTGCACATTTTTCTTCAAGAATGTGTGGTTGAAAATGAGTAGAAGAATGAGAATAAAAAAATAATATAGCTCAAACAAGCTTAAAATAAGTTACCGTTTTTTACTATTAAATAACTTGTTGCATGAGTAAATTAAAAGTTATTTTATATTTATGTAGCAATGTATGGTGTCTTGATATGAACTCATATGTTTGGCCCCCATTTTATAGAATTTTATTTTTTAAAATTCATTTTCAATCGCGCATTCTCTTATAAAATAATGTTACACGTAAATTGAAGAAAAAAATCCTTATTTTTTAATAACACATTCTACAAAAAAATCATTATTAGAAAACATATTGTCCTCCAAATTTACATTAATGTGGAGCCCAAACAAACACACACTATTATCACTCCAGACTTTTGAGACGCCTTGGTCAATGGTCACTATATTTTGTGGTCGTTAAAAATTCGAAATTATTAAAGAAACAGCCGTTCTTTATGACTTTTTACCGATTACTTTCACTTTTTCGTATTTTCCAAACTCGGTCGACAAGATATTGTATTGCCGTCTCTTAGACGATGCAATTTGATTATTAAATTATTTAAAGGCATTTATATCAAGTGGATTGTTATTTCTATTATCTTGTCATTTCTTTACAATTAATCGAGTCCTTGTTTCACCCTATTTTCTTTAGGAAATTGCTTAACAATAACAGGAAATGTTCATCAACCAAGCGTAGACTTCTACAAATCAAAGCCCAATTCTTGACAGTCCCAATGAGTTTTACACGCAAAGTTCCTAAAAGTTTCCATGCAGTTTCCGAATTCGTTAAAAACAATTATATAGAATTTCAGTTTCCAAAACAAAACCCGTCATGAGAAGTTTCCGTGCATCTTATTCAATGCGTATTGACAACACACACCTAATGTTACAAAGTACACAACCACCAAACCCCATAGGCCACAACTTCGACATCAAAAAATAACAATTATCGGTTCACGATTTGATTTTTAGCGCTCTCTCTCATAGAATAAGGGACCAAATCAGTCACTTTTGTGAAGATGGCAGAGTCTGCAGTGTCATTTGTTGTTGAGAAAATCACAATCTTTTTGGAGGAAAAGGTGAATCTGGTCAAAAATGTCAGGCAGGAATTTGAATATATCAGAGATGAACTTGAGAGAATGATTGCTTTCCTCAGAGTTGCTGATGCTGCTGAAGACGATGATCCAGAGCTCAAAGTCTGGGTTAAGCAAGTCCGAGATGTTGCATATGCTACTGAAGACATTATAGATGATTTCATGCGGCAATTCCACCTCAAAAGTGACGGTTTTCTGAGGAAATTTATTTTCTCTATACGAAATCTGAGAACCCATTATAAAATTGCTTCTGAAATTCAAAATATCAAATCCAGAATTATAGATATTGCTGAGGGACATAGGAGGTATAGTTACAGGTTTAATGTTCCCGGGGAAGGTTCATCATCACGATGCGTGAGTAATAGAGGGATCGATCGTCGAGGGGATGCTCTTTTATTAGAAGAAACCGAGCTAGTCGGGATTGAAAACCCGAAAAAGCAGATAATACGGTGGCTTGTGGAGGAAGAATCACGGCTTAAGGTGGTTTCAGTGGTGGGAATGGGAGGTTTGGGGAAAACCACTCTGGTTAAGAAGGTGTATGATGATTTTGTTGTGAAGAAACACTTCCAGAACCATGCATGGATTACAGTTTCTCAGTCGTTCGAGGTGGAGGAGCTCCTGAAGGACACAATTCAGCAACTGTTTGAACAGATGAAGCAAACTCCTCCTGAAAATTTGAGCACCATGAATGGTAATAGGCTCAAAAAAATAATCAAAGATTTCTTGCGCCAAAGAAGGTACTGTTGAACTGTGTGCTAATTCTCCTCTTAATTGTTTTGAACTAGTCGACGTGATTTCGATACTAGAAGTCATTTTACAGGTTTTGCTAATAATGTTATAGCTGGAAATTTTAAATGTATATAGAATCATAGTTTGTAGACGATTTAGATAAGTAAATATTATTAGATTGATCATCTTTGTCGTTAGATTTCCATTAAAAGTTGCATATATACATATTCGGTCCTTATCAAATAAGGCTTTATAAAACCAGCATAGAACAGCGGATAACATTATGCAATACATGTTAGGTATATTAGACGGGATAGAATTATACGAAACCCTTCCATTATTTTATAACACCCAAGAGAAAGTGGTAGAATATCAATCAGCCTACTCATTGCAATTAGTTTAGCAAATGGCCATACTCTTTTGCATCTTATTAATTGATTAGTTCTTTTCATCTCGCATGAGAATCCAAAAGTTGTAATGGTTTTAATTGGCACTTATTAATTGAATTCACTTTCTTTTTGCTCCTTCAGACTTCTTATTTCTTTCTAACGAGTGTAATCAAGTGTTCTTAGATGTACTGTTTTGATGTCTATATATTCACAGGTATGTTCTAGTCTTTGATGATGTTTGGAGTATTCTAGCATGGGAAGCTATCAGATATGTCTTACCTAATGAGAATAATGGGAGTCGTGTCATCCTGACAACCCGGGTCATGGATGTGGCTTTATCTTGTAGCCAAGAAACTGATGGTTATGTGTATGAGTTGAATCCTTTGTCTGAAGAAGAATCCTGGATTCTATTTTGCCAGAAGACATTCAGGGGGAGGAACCCATGCCCTACTCACTTGATTGAAATTTGCAATAGCATCTTGAAAAGATGTGGAGGATTGCCGCTTGCCATTGTTGCACTTAGTGGGGTGCTGTCTACAAAAAAGGAGAACAACGTTGACGAATGGAAGAAGCTCAATTGCAGCCTTGGCTCTGAACTAGAAGGTAATGATCAACTTGAGAGTCTGAAAATCATTTTGTTACTCAGTTTCAATTATCTGCCGTATTACCTCAAACCATGTTTTCTGTACTTGAGCAATTATCCGGAGGATCATGAGATTGAACACAATACACTAGTTCGACAGTGGATAGCAGAAGGCTTTGTGAAAAAAAAAGTGGGAAGATCAGTGGAAGAAGTTGCACAAGGGTACCTCATTGAGCTCGTCAACAGAAGCTTGCTTAGTCCGGTGACAACCAATGATGATGGAAGCATCAAAACGAGCTGTATCCATGACTTTTACCGGGAGATTATTCTTTCAAAATCAAGAGATCAGAATTTCATAACATGCAACAATGAGCAGAACATGATATGGCTGAGAAATGCAAGACGCCTCTCAGTACATGGGAGCTTTAGATATACAGATGTCGAACACTATGGTGCCAGACTCTGTTCCTTTCTGACTTTTCAAGTGGAAGATCCCCAATCCATTTTGAGCATTCTTCAGTTGCTTAATAGCTGTAGAATGCTGAAGGTTTTAGATTTGAGGGGCGTTCCTCTGGAGAAGTTCCCAGATGCTGTTCTCGAACTGTTTCATTTAAGGTATCTAAGCTTGAGAAGCACCATGATCAAAACACTTCCAAGATCAATTAAGAAGCTTGAGAAGTTAGAGATATTGGATCTTAAGGAGACGTACATCAATGAATTACCAATTGAGATTCTAAAACTCCAATATCTTCGGCAACTTTTAGTATATCGCCACGTACCAGGCTCATATCTACCTTATGATTATGTACATGGTTTCAAAGTATTCAAAGGAATGGGCAGCTTGAAATTCTTGCAGAAACTTGGTTTTATTGATGCATATCCAGGAAGCGTAGCACTTGAAGAAATAGCCATGATGAGTGAATTGAGGAGAGTTAGCATTACAAATTTGAGAACCCAAGATGGAGTAGCTCTATGTTTGTGCATTGAGAAGCTCCAAAATATATGCTCATTAGGTCTAAGAGCAATAGAGGGAGATGTCCTTGATCTTAATCACCTGTCTTCTCCCCCTCTTTCCCTTCAACGACTATATTTGACAGGGCGTTTAGCAAACTTTCCTAGATGGATACAATCTCTTCCAAACCTGGTGAAAGTATACTTCAGATGGAGTCAGTTAAGGGATGATCCACTTGAATATCTCCAAGATATGCCTAATCTAGTCCATATTGAATTTCTCGCAAGTTATGTAGGGGAGAAACTGTGTTTTAAGGCTGGAAAGTTTCAGAAGCTGAAACTATTAGGTCTTGACAAATTAGAAACCTTGAGTCAGGTGATCATTGAGGAGGGTGCCATGCTTCATCTGGAGAAGCTTATCATTCAACGATGTAACTCGTTGAACGGCGTGCCCGTAGGGATTGAGAATCTCTCTGAGCTAAAAGTTCTTGAATTTTTCGACATGCCTGATGAATTTATTGGGCCAATCTCTCCAGCAAAACATGGTGAAGATTACTGGAAAATTGCACGTATTCCAGAAGTACATCACACATACTGGAGGAATGATTGCTGGGAAGTTTATCCATTAGAAGAGGAGAAGGCAATTGAGGAATCTGAACAGCCTAGAGCTGCCATTGTTAGAACTCAAGAACAACGGAACTGGCTGTAATGACTATCGGCTGCACCCTATGGAGCGTCTCTGGTTCAAGCTTCTCAGCATCTCTTACCCAATTCTGTTTTTTAAGCCTAATGCCGAAATGTACATACTAAAGTATTTCTTATTTTCTTGTATTATAATGCTCTAATTGTAGAGTTCTAAAGTAGAGAATGTATTTGAGAGAAAGGAACAACCACACTTTTATTATCTAGGTGACATATTTGTGGTACAAGGTTCTACACTAGGAAATGACTTGAGTAAATCAAATTCCTTACTGATAACTATACAAGAAAAATATATGAATGTTAGAATATGATTAGCTCTTATTTAGCCTATAACAGACCCTGCTTTATAGATCCTAGATGTAAACCATGATAATTAAAAGATTTTTTTTGTCAATGGAGAATGTTATCAGTCTGGAATTTTTGGTTATGTCCATTTTAAATTTGGTCGGGTTGGAAGTGATCCGCCTAGTGGTTTGGAGGTTTTTCTTCTTTCTCTACTTATGTAAGTCGTGAATAAACACTGGTTCGTGTCAACTTCCGAAGGAGATAGTGGCGATGGATTCATCTCCGACAATCAAGTAAGGTTTGGGAGGGAAGACAACAAAGAAAAGCCATGATGAAGATGGTATTCTAGAGAGATCTCTTAGAAGAGTAGAAAGTATTCTTTTTTGTCTAACCTTTTACATGTTTTTCCTCTTGGGATTGAATGACCTTATACAAGTATAATGCAATGTAGCACCAGTTATTTTTGACATAGAAGGCAATAAAGTAGCATTAAATCCAATGAATATGATAAAAAAAGGTCAATAGACAAAGTGAAGTAGATTTGAAGACCGAACCAAGATGTATTGGTTGCAAAGGAATTTATGCAAAAGTTATCGAATACCTCGTTGCAGCACTCGTTGGATCAATGATTGCTCCTGCAACATAAAAACATATGGTTGATTTTTCGTACTTGAAGTGAAGTCTCCATTTTAAAATAGAAAGCTAGAAGAGGAAAAATTTATGTCGGACTGCGTTAAGAATTTTTTAGCTCCAAGGGAGAAGAAATATTTATACTCGAAAACCTTATATTGTCACGACGGCTCTTCGAAGAGAGATTCTTCTTTACTTTCAAAATTCTCTTAGCATTTGTCTTGATGTTCTACCGTACTTTGTAGCTGGGGTAGTCTTTTAGGGTCCGTTTGATTATAAATGTAGAAAATAGATGGAAAGAAAATGAATTTTAGGGAATTGAATTGCATAGAATTGTAATTAATTGGGTTTGATTGGTATAATTTTCCAACTAGAAAATGTTAAAAGTTTGGTGTCCGTTTGGCTTTATTTTTCATGAAAATTGTCCATAAAATGATATTTTTTCTACCATTGGGTCTAGCATTTGTTCCAATTGCAAATAAAAAAAAATTTTTAATTTTAAAAAAAACATACTTAATATCATTCGTTTGAATTTGTTTTACATGGAAATTATCAATAAAAGTGATAATTTTTTTTTTTACCATTGTGTCTAAAATATTTTTCTATTGCCTAAAAAAAAAAACTGGAAATCAGTTTCTCACCAAAGCTCAAAGAAAACATATTCCACAATTTGAAGGAAAATGGGCGCGTGAGGGGTGGGGGTAGAAAATATTTTCTAGGGAAAATTTATCCTATAAAACACTACATTTGGGTGAAAAGGAAAAAGTTTTCCATTTTCCATGGAAAAAGAGTGTTATCAAACACACCCTTAATTTTTTCAGCATTTTTACTTCATATTCTCATGTTACAAATTCACATTCATGTATAGAACTCAAAAGAGTTTCCTTCCTTTTTTTTTTTTCCATTTTTCCTTTTTTCTTCTATTGCTCATCTGTCTGTGGCTTGTTCCCATTAATGTAATGCAACTACAGAAGAGTGAATCTGGCATTGTGATTGCAATTGCAATTACAATCCTCCCAACTGACTGACTTTTCTTATAAATCAAATTTGATCAGAATATTCATTGCAACAATCTGTATACCTCATCAAAATCTTAGTGTTCATCCTATGAATAATTAAAAACATAATTCATTCTGCTGAAAAGTTGTCCCTTAAACCAACTTATTCTCCAAGATAAGATACAGCTACCTCTACAAATTCTGGTGAGCGCCCTGTAGTAGTGATAGTTTTCTAGGAGATTACATCTTAATGGAATAATCGATGACCTGAATTTGCTACAAGAGGTCTGGAATACTTCTAAGAAGAACCGAATCATTGAATAATGATCGTCTCTGTAAGCAAGACAAGATTTTTGACCCTGAGTTGAAAATATCAACTCGAACTCTTTGGGTCTAAGGCCGCCGAATCCAAAAAGACTACAAAAAGGACGCGTTTCAATCATCCCACAACGAACCTGGCATTACACGAATTAATTGTACAACAACTAGATGAATTTAGATAATACACTAAAGATTACACCAGTCTTCCCCATACGAGGGATAATACAATAAAGATTACACCAGTCTTCCCCATACGAGGCCCCAGAATACATTGAAGAAATACAGTTCGTCTCCTCTTTTGATAGATTATGTGCTGATCTACTTAGACGAGAATGTCTATGCATGTGTCTGACAGCATACGGAAACAACCAAAGTATTGGATGCATATGAAAACCCATCATGTTGCCTATTATAGTATGTACGGAGCAACTCACATGGTAGAATTTGCTTGGTTTGATTTATTAGAGCACGTGCACTTTGCCTTTTTGTCCGTGAGAGTCTACACAAGAAAGGAGAAGATAAAATGAGCAAAGATGAAGCTGGTGAAAGATTTCATGTGAATGTTAATCTTTTGAGTGAAGGGTATCATCTGTTTAGTTACCTCGACTTGTTTCTGAAGGTCTTTAATGTAATCAACGGACAAACCTAACATATCAGCAATGCTCGTTTGCTGCAAGAAATGGCAACCAAAAAAACTAAATTCCTAGTGACTTCCAGAAAAGGAAAAAGGCAGTTTGCACAATTGAGGGTACATTATTTACCTTGTCCATATTGGGAAATAGTTCTTGCAACTTCTTCATTCTTTCACTAATCCGTGTTCGTCTCATCTACAAATTATCCAACAAAAAGTTAAATACTGTTCGAAGGACTAACCAAGTGAACTTAAATATGAGAAAGAAAAAATTACCCTTTCTGCAATACTTCGTGGATGAGTGGCGCAACCTCTTTTGGCCCGAACTTGAAGAGGAACAGTGTCTGGTTGAAATTGTAGATACTTTTCTACCGCAGCCATTTCAGCAGAAGTTTTTAGCAAGCTCAAATGGTGTGTTAAACCTTGATTATTGTTTCCCGTTTCCACTTTCTGAATTCAAATATAACATTAGCAATGTATGTAGTGTGAGGGAAAAAGAAGAAAATCGAAGTGCAGAAGAAATATAGCCTACCGGATTTTTGGATCCACTGAAACTAGAGAACATCTTTGACTCGCCGTCTCTGTTTCTTTTTAATTGGTTGGAGGAAGAATCGTTCCACATGCCTTTTTGAAAGGTGGCATCATATCCTTTTCCATTAGCACTATTACCATTTCTCCATTGTCCGTTGTCAGGGTTATGCATGCTTATGCCTTCGTTTCCATTTTCTGGTATGCTGGGCATGACCCTTGATCTAGAAGGTGAACTGGATGAGAAGTTCAAGTAATTGTTCAAACCATTTGCTGACGAATGGGCTTCAGCACTTGTCCCATTACTAACTCTGTAATTTCCTACTTCTCCATTTACACCATAACCTGAGATCAAACAAAGATGTTTTTAGCAATCCATTCTCAATTATACCTGAGAAATCAAGAAAACGAAATACTAACAAGAGAGCTGCTTGAAACATCTTATTTTTCATTGCCGCCGGAGATACTAATCAAGTAATTTTTAACTTGTGTTCTATGGTAAAGAATTTAGCCACAGAGTTTATTAAGGTGGTTTTGACAGAATTAGACACTACGAAAAAAGTTAAAAAAAAAAAAAATAACTAAAATTTTATTGATAATATAGTCGGTAAAAAAGGTATTCTGTACTTTATGTATGGGGATTTTTGCCAACAGTTTGATAGATTGCCAGCTCGCAATTTCAATGGATATTGGACAAAAACAACTTCAAACCAACCTTGCCACTTCATCATCTGTGAAAATTCCTGTACAGTTAATCTGTACAAAATTCACTTTGTAATTGGGGGTTTCGACTAGTAAGGTAATCTATAATCCATGTACAGGAAAAGTCAATTCAGCATCATTACTAAAATCTACCTCACCCCCTCCTTCCATGGGACAAAAAGAACAAAGAAAAAGTATCTGTCTCCCAAAAAAGGGAGAGTGGAAGACCTTTTGCTGTAGAAAATATCCTAGAAATCTATTCCTTTCGCATAAAATAAGTTCTTCACCAGAAATATTGCACTGTACATATTTCCTTCTCTCTAATTATAAGATGACCAGGATTATTTAAGGAGGATCAATTATTCTGAAACAAGATTTAGTCTTTTTTTTTTTTCCACTTTCTTCAACTCTTCACAGATCCAAAAATAAGCTAAAAGTCAACCATGATAAAAAAAAGAAAAAAAATGGATCTATGCTATTTTCCAAGCTTAAGTAACTAATTGAAACAAGTAAATCCAGGCTGAAATTAATCCAGCAACTTTGCTAGAAAACAGGAAAAGATATTCATACCAGAGAAAAATCCACCAGGAGAACTGCTTTGCCTGACAAGATTTGAGCAATTCCCATTCCCATTATTCATCCTAACTTGAACTTGATTCTCCATTCCAGCAGAATAAGATCCCACAATAGCACCTCCACTTTCATACACCACTTGTGAAGTAGATCCATTATTTCGTGTACCGGACTCTATTTCTTGCTTCATAGGCCCCCCAGAAGAATACTGTAGTTGATACTTCTGATTCAGATCATCATCCCGAGTCTCGTTCATCAGGGCAGAAAACATACTATCGGATTCA
Source organism: Fraxinus cuspidata (assembly GCA_903798385.1). Classification (NCBI taxonomy): domain Eukaryota; kingdom Viridiplantae; phylum Streptophyta; class Magnoliopsida; order Lamiales; family Oleaceae; genus Fraxinus; species Fraxinus cuspidata. The sequence continues at coordinate 42,253 of CAIGRP010090909.1, read as the reverse complement.
TTACCAGATTCGAGAAGGGTTGTGAAGAACGAGCTTGGAGATGATCGATATCGGGCCAATCCACTGCTTTTCAAGAATTCTCCCTCGGAAACATGCTTCACACCGTTATTATTGGGGAGTAGAAAACAACTGCTCCTACTCATGTCTCTTGGAATAGTTTCTGGGCTGAACACAGTGACAAATTAAAACCCCAAAATCTATCAGAAGCTACAGTGGAAAGCTGCAAAAGAAAGATCAAAATTTTTTGAGAAGAGAAAGGAAACACTAAAATCAAGGGGATATTTTTGATTAAAATGTGTTAAACAGATTGAACAGAGTTTTTGCTATTTCTGTGAATGGATATGAGATTGAAAAACAGTTCCAATGTTTATTTATAGACTGAGTTTCCGTAGAAGAGCCCTCGGTTTTATCCATTTTTACACAATTCGATTGATGCGTCAGCAAGAACCCATACCCCATTACACCCATGCTTGAAAAGTCACTTCTATTGACAAAACTGCCCTCAGCTGGCCAAACCACAAAATTCCTAGCACGCCATTCAGTATATAATTTTGGGAAATTTAAACTTTTTTTTTAACATCAAACATCTCAACCTTTCACTTAATTACAAATCACGTACCTATTGATAGATAAATTCCAAATTGACTGTTAAGATTGCATAAAAATACAACATTACTGTTCATTTGGTCTTTGTTTGATTGAAATTAAAATCAAATTTTTAATAAATTTTGATAAAGTTGATACAATATGTAATTGAATAATTACGAAATTCATGAAATATATGATTAAAATTATTTGTTATCTTTAATTTAATTTTAGGTTAAAATTTTAATCCCTACCAAAAATGGCTACATAAAGGGAAAAAAAACTAAACAAACAAATAATTAAGGGAACCCAAAAAACATGACTAATCAAAAGGTTCAAAACTCATTCATTTTCTTCCTTCAACGCCCCCACCACTACTAAGCCACCGTCACAACCACCCAATACCCAAACCTATTTGTCTTCTTCTCTCCATCACAAGCCACTACCACTACCACTAACCACTAACCACCTCCATCCATCATGGTCGATGACTATCTTTAATACTATTAGCCTACCCGCCACTCTCTAATGGTATTAACACAATTTTCACCATCTAAGAGCTTGTCACTGCATCTAACACTCCCCTCTATTCTCTTTGTTGTGAAACAAACAAGATACCAAAATAATTTTGATACCACTTATTGTGAAATCAACCATCGGATTGAGATATTGAAGTTATATGGCACAATAATAAAGTATTTGATGAAACAAATGAATAATAAAGAAAAAAAATATGGCAGAGGAATTATAAGATTTTATTGACTCGAGAATAATGGAGAAGAAAGAAAAATACAATGAATCCTATAATTATTGTAATCTTTTTTCTCACACTTATAAAATTGTATTAAACAATTTAATATTTATAGGGAACATTAGGGGACGTCCAAACCCTCTTGATAGAGTTGTTGATGAAGTAGGATGCCAAAAAATTTAGTTCAAAATGAAAAAAGAAGAGAAAAATGCGAAAAATCAGAAACATGTCATGTGGGTGCCGTTGCGTCTGGTGTTTTGCCTGGATTTTTTTTTTTTTCCAAATTGTTCCCAAATTATTTTCTCAATCCCGAACTCTTCTTCAAATCAAGTACCAATTTACAACTCTCAATGGACTTCCAAAATAGAATTTCAACTTGACATAAGACTTCAATAGCATCCCAAATTTAATTTTCCTTGACGTACACTTTAATTAGAATTCTTCAATATTTCAAACAAGGAATTCGAGTCACACCCAAATTTTAACACTCTTGCATTGTCCCTAAAGAAATACGGTGAATTTATAATCATGTATCTCTAAAAAGTTTTACATTTACTTTCTTTCTCTCTCTTTTTTTCAAAAAAAATAAAATAAAATTAATAAGCTCATTCCTCTCCCATTATTGAAAATTTTGAAGCAAAATAATGGACTAAAAATGGCTGTTATTGGGTGTTGATGGTAGTTCTAGCTAGCTGTTATTGTAAGTCCGGATGACTCATCTATGCCGTTGATTAGTGAAAAAAAGGTATGGGAAGAAAATTTGCAATAAAAGATAAGTGTGTAAAGGGTTACTGATTTACTGCTAACAATTATATATTATTTTCAAAAATATCCATTCGAGAAGAATAATGCTATCATGCACCATTAGTGTTAGAGCACTAGCCTAAATAGTCATATTTGATAGTTTAATTAAATGAATTGCATGACATTACATTTAAATGAATCTATCATTTTATGTCATCAAATTGCTAAATAAACTGGTGCGACACTAGTGGTGGTAAATAACATTATTCATTTGAGAATCTTTTCACTAAAAGAAATATATCTATGACTCACGCCGTTGGATTCTGGGATTATCAAAACCAATAATAATATCTTTACAAGGTAATGAGAATCCTAATAATTTGTGTGTGATATTGAGTTCTCGGAAAAATTGAAGTTGGACAAGTTTGCAAATGAGCTACGTGGATTGATTTTGCATTTTGGCGGCCACTCGTATTTGTGGCTATTGGTGGAAAGGTGATAGATACTAAGGGGGTTGCAGCTTGTTACATCGAAACACGTAAGCTTACAGGATCATTGTACAAGTAATAGAAATAGTGAGTTTTGAATTTATCGTTGCCACGAGAAATAAGGTCTAATGTCTAGTTCAATAGCTTTAATAAATTCGAGTGTATGTCACATCAAGAGAGTGATTTGTTTGGTTTTCTATACTACTTTTAATCTATTGAAGAAATAGAAGTGAAGTTTTCAAATGTGAGACGCTTGTATTGGAATCATGAATCCCCCTATTGCCATTTATTTCAACTCTTAGTTAATGACCCGATCTTATTACTAATCGGAATTCATATGAAATCATATATCTAGTTTAGGTTATCTAAGTGATTGCATGCGTGAAAGAGATTATTCCTAATTCTAGCTACACATGTTAGTTTTGCTATGTTCTAAATTCATTGTGAGCATTCCTATACTACAACAAGCAACTTAGTATCTAATTAGTAGCTAAGCAATCAAATAATTATGATGGGAATGCAAAATTATTCAAGAAATACTAAATTAATCGACTTGAATTAAAATAAATGAGCAAAGGGTTCATCAGTTATCTAATATAATGAAGAAATCTTGCCTAACATCCTACGAAGGAAATAATATTACCTCGGAACAAAGAATTAGGTTAGAAAGTGGAGAAATCCGCATTTGAATTGATGGTCGGCATCGTTCTTCGCCTCCAAAATAGATGAAATATGTAGAGTTTTAGGTATGGGGGGGGGGGGTAGGGACGTCTTGGACGTTTTAGATCTTACATAGAGTGCCAAAATATTGTGCCCGTATTTGAAGGAAAATTTACTTACATTTTTAGCAACAATTGGACTGTTGCATAGTGAGCTTGTAGCCATTTTCCACACTTCTAGCACAGTCCCACTGCAGCTGAAATTGTAAGATTCTTCCTCTCTCTCCCTTAATTACATTTTTACCCTCAATAATTATCTCAACCACACAATGTTGAAAATTGATTTCCACTTCAGTGAGGGTAGATTTGGAAAGTGGGTGGTGTAATTCAAAAGCAAGGATCTGTCAAAATCATGCTGCAATCTGTTATTGCGTCAAAGAAATTTGAAATAGGTTGTGATTAATTGTGCAACGGTCTAATTTCTTCTAAAAACGACAACAAAATTTCCTCCAAAGAGGCTATGTATACTAAAATAAGGTAGAAAAAAATAAGGAAAGAAATCTTTTCCTTCAGGAATTGATCATGCGTACATGGTTCAATTTGAGTGTACAGATAATTCATTCAATTTAGCCCCAATCAATCCAAATAAGGTTTGAGTGTACACTAGCCTACAGGCCTATGCGTACACATGGTATTGCTATTTTTGGACCAAATTGCATATTAGTCCCTAAATTTTCCCAAGTGTGTATTTTGATTGTTTCAACAATTTTTAAACCCTGTTAGCTTCTCTTCACCTCCAGTTGACCATTGAATTCTTGAATCACTGTCTTCCAATCTGACACAACTATTGGAATGTTATACTTTAGTCCCCATAGTTTAGATTTCGTCACCTTCCTTCATTTTTTCATTTTTCCTTCCAATTCTTCATGTGATCATCGAGTTTTATCTATTAAAGACAACATAACACAAATTAGGCCAGATTTTGTCAAAAAAAATCAAAATATTTAAGGCACGGAAAAAGTGTAGAAAATATACTTATCAAACCCCCAAACCATGCTAAATTTGGTCTAATGATGTATGATTTAATGGTTTGGATTTAGAATCTAAGGTTTACTATTTCAACCTATCAAATATGAATCAAACGTATTCAATCACAATATCTAACTAAATTCGTGTGCGCTATAAATATCAAATTTCACATGGAAAAGCGTCAATTAATCTTAGCATACAACCTATTTACCATTTATAAATCAAAACGCACTTTCTATATATTCATCATTACCAACCAGACTAACTAATCCACACAAACATACAAACTAAAAAGAAACTAACTAAAAAACCATTTTTGAATTTTTCAAATTTTCATTTTTTTTTTAATTTTTATCATATATAAAGCAATAAACATTTCCCATGACTCTGGATATGTTTCAAGATTCCTGCATTTGAATGTATAGACTTCGTTTCGGATTTGGTGGATTAGAGACTGTGGCAAGAATTTTTAATAATTGTTTGCACCATATCATTCCATGACAATACTTCCGGGAGGTAGTGAATATAGCCATACTTTTGTACCTTCTTTCAGTGTGTGAGGAAATAGGCGTCTAATGACATTCTCTCATGGCCGATAGCTTCGTACAACATCAAAAAAGCTTGTATGTGTTCATGAGAGTTTTCTGTAGCTTTCTCGAAGAACTTGGTGTTATGATAATTCTGGAAGAGAATGATGACATCTAGTCAATGGTAAAAGTTTCCCTATCCAAAAGGTGGGGTAGACAATAGGCAGTTGCACTTGTACTGGCACTGGATTCACATAATCCCATGCTAATATTGGGCCCTCGTTGGCGATGGGTCTTTGCTGAACTAGAGGTGCTGCTTGAATTGATCTTGAAGTGCATCCTGTATCTGATTCTGATTTTCAGCCATTATATTTACTCTTCTCAGTGCTCTCCTAAGTTGTTTGAAGGTCTTTTCGATTTCCGAATCTAGTGAAGTAATGTCATCATGATTTTACATAAACTGATGTCACCCTGAGAGAAGTGAAATAGAAAGAGATTAGACAGTATAATGAATAGAATAAAACAAAATTGAAAAGGAAGAAGAAGTATCGAATCTAATATAAATTAATAAATTAAAATTTAAACCATTATTCCCTAACAACGGCGCCAAAAACTTGTTATATTGAAATTCGCAAACATACATATCGTTGTATAAGTAATAGAAATAGTGAGTTTTGAATTTATCGTTCCCACAAGAAATAAAATCTAATGTGTACTTCAATAGCTTTAATAAATTCGAGTGTGCGTCACATCAAGAGAGTGATTTGTTTGGTTTTCTATACCACTTTTAATTTATTAAAGCAATAGAATTGAAGTTTTCAATGTGAGATGCTTGTTTTGGAATCCTGAATCTCCATATTGCCATTTATTTCAACTCTTAGTTCATAATATAGTTAATTTCGTGCATTTTGACAATCGATAATGATTAATTATTCAATGCTCTTTTCCAAGGCATACGAACCTATGATTAACACGACCCGATCATATTCCTTCTCCAAATTCACATCGAATCTAATATAAACTAATAAAATAAAATTTAAACGATTATTTCCTAGCAATGACGCCAAAAACTTGTTACGTTGAAACCTGCAAGCGTACAGATCATTGTACAAGTAATAGAAATTGTGAGTTTCAAATTTATCGTTCCTACAACAAATAAGATCTAATATCTAGTTCAATATCTTTAATAAATTCGAGTGTGCGTCACATCAAGAGAGTGATTTGTTTGGTTTTCTATACTACTTTTAATCTAATAAAGCAATAGAAGTGAAGTTTTCAAATGTGAGATGCTTGTTTTGGAATCCTGAATCTCCCTATTGCCATTTATTTCAACTCTTAGTTCATAATATAGTTAATTTCGTGCATTTTGACAATCGATAATGCTAAATTATTCAATGCTCTTTTCTAATACATACGAACCTATGATTAATAAGTGATTGCAAGTGTGAAAGATATTATTCCTAATTCTAACTACACATGTTAGTTTTACCTCGTTCTAAACTCATTGTGAGTATTCCTATTATAACAAGCAACTTATTATTTAATTCGTAGCTAAGCAATCAAATAATTGTGATGGAAAAGCAAAACTAATCAAGAAATACTAAATTAATCATCTTGAATTAAAATAAATGCACAAAAGGGTTCATCAATCATCCAATACAATGAAAAAAATCTAGCATATCATCCTACTTATGAAATAATATCACCCGGAACGAAGAATTCTTGATTTAAATCTTGAAAAGGGATCAACAATCTTACAATTATCCACCTTTGAATTGATGGTTGGCCTAGATCTTCACCTCCAAAATAGATGAAACGCGTAGAGTTTTAAATCTTGCGCCAAAAATATTGCATACCAAAACAAAGTGGAACAAATTAAGGAAAGAAAATTTTTCCTTCGGGAATTAACCATGCGTACACATATTTCAATTTGAGTGTACATAGTTCATTCATTTTATACTCAATCAATCCAAATAAGATTTGAGTGTACACATGGCCTGCAAGCCTATGCGTACATGGTATTTCCATTTTTAATCAAATTACATATTGGTCCCTAAACTTTTTCAAGTGTGTATTTTGATTCTTTTCGACAATTTTTTTTTATCACGTTCGCTTCTCTTCACCTCCAATTGACACTTGGTATTCTTGTATTGCCGTCTTGTAATCCAACACAACTATTGAAATGTTACACATAGTCCTCATAGATTCGATTTCGTCATTTTTCTTCAATTTTTCGTTGTTTCTTCCAATTCTTCATGCAATCATCAAGTCTTACTTAATAAACACAGCATAACAAAAAGTATGCTATATTTTGTTGAAAGAACATTAAAATACTATAATTTAAGGCTCCGAATAAGTGTAAAAAATACACTTATCACTGCTTTCCTCGATCATTTCGATAGCAAAACTACATGGAATCGTTCATCAATGATAGAGTTGTGAATTCAATGATTCTTTTTACTTGTTCAGTATGTAAATTGTTTAACTTTCAATTCATGTGCGAACTCTAATCGGTTTGAATTTGGGATTTCTACATTTATTTCATGTGTTTTGAGAAATAACTTGATTATTTTTGCAGTACCTGAATTTTCTTGAATTCGTGAAGGTGTCGAATTCTTGAATTCTAAGTTATTTTCAGAGATGGAGTTGAAAGAAAATTCTAAACTTTCACCATATTCAATCCATTTCTTTATAGAAAATGCAGAATACTAAAAACAAATTCATGATTTAATTATACGGTGGTGATGGTGGTAGTAGCAGGGATGGCGGGGACGTAGCAGTGGGAGGGGTTGAAGGAAGAGAATGAACGAGTTTCAGGCCCTTTTGGTAGGTCTTGTTTTTCGGGGACTCCCTTTGTTATTTGTTTATTTATTTTATTTTTATTTATTGTTTATTTTATCTTTTTACTTAACAATCAAATTGGAAGGAATCTATCAGCTGGGATGTGATTTAAGTAAGTGAGAGGTTAAGAATGTTTGATGCTAAAAAAATTAAAGGTAGATTAGTAATATTTTGCAAAGGTTAGGGATGAAAAGTGAAAATATGCCTATAATTTTTTCAAAAAATTATTTCTAACATGTTTAACTTATATATATACTAAAAGTTTCTTATTTTAAAAGTAAGTCTATTTAGCCCATCTTTGTCTCCGTTTAAAATAATTTTTTTTAATTCTCATACTTATTTTCAATCACACATTTATACAATAAAATATTTTGCATGTAAATATAAAATTATTTCTTATTTTCTAACCATACATTCTTCAAAAAATCACAATTCAGAACATCATTTTTTCTCTATATTAACCATCAAACATGTGCTTAATTTTTATAGATACATATATATACAAGTTTGATGGGTGATTCTGATCAACATATTTTTGCTAAACCTAGCCAGAACAGTAAAAAGTTTGAGGATCTTAGACTCAGTTCTTTACATTTAAATTGAGAAAAAAAAACTTTATTTATAATTACTTATTCGTCGAGAAAATACCATATAATGGCTAATTTGTAAATGAGGAATAAGGACTTCGATTGTAGTACTTATTTAATGAATAGGAAACTTGGCTCAAAGGAAAAATTGAAGACTAAATGAGTGGTTGAGGGTGGTGTTTGACCCGTGTGAAAGGGCAAATTGGATGACTTTTATTTAATTTTTTGCACTAAAGTATTAAATTTAAATAAAATAAAAAGCTTTGGAAGGGCGTGTGGTTTTAGGTACACAGCCGCTGATTAATTTGAGCCACCAAAGGCATTTGTGCAACATTTTTTTGACCCTTGAAACCTTCTAAGAAGATGCGTGTATATATTGAGACTTGAGAAGGACATTTTTGTCATTTACTATATATCGTCTTGTTTTGGCACAACCCTTTGATTGACAAAGATCATCATATGGATAATTGCCGACTGAAGTGTTAGAAGTAGTGTTTAGATCATCCATCGCAAGATCTGTTATACGCGATAGAAAAAATGTATCAACTATCAACTTCTTTAGAATATTTGAATTTCACTTTTGTAGTGTTTTGATCTTTAATAGGCAGATTTTATCCTAGTTAAAAATGATACGAACATTATTCAACTTAAGTTGTCACCGATGAAACATTTAATTCTATTAAAATAGAGAAAGAAAAGAAGAAAGTCAAAAAGTATATTAATCCTCACCCGCCATACCTTTTTTCTCTCTCTCTCTCTTTTATATTTTTGTTTTATTATGATGTGTATAAAGTTTGCTTTAATTAAATCAACAAGATAATTGCCTTAACAGTAAATTTTTACTAGTGAGCTATTACATAAGAAATAAATGGAATGTCAACCCCAATGAACCCAGCAAGAATCACTAGTAAAAGGCAGTCGACCGACCACCTGCATGAGTGATTGATGGATCACACCTAAGAATGGTCGATTGACCATTCCTTCAATGGCTGATCTACCACATAATGTTTGAAGACGGGCATTTATTCACATGATTCAAATTCACTGAACATACAAACGACGATTATACTCTCCACTCACCAAGATGCCTGGATCGATAAAGTGTGTATCTTAAGATCTTCAAAACTGCCTAACACGTAGAGAAAAATCACACAGCAAGTGGAGAAAAATCGTCAAGCACATGGACGAAAATCGGCTGTCTACAAATACATCCCAAAAGATGTCATGTATTTTTTTTTTCAAGAATTTTTACGAATATTTTCTTTTACCCTGCTTTTTTACAGTTCTAATCATATTTTTCTCCATCTACTTACTCACGCCGGAGGTCAAATGGAAAGATTGCCCCAATCTCTTTCTACACGTGGTTGCGGGAATGGATGGCACTACCTTGTTCCTCTAAGGAAGGGAGGGAGAGCCGTGTCAGAATAACTTCTAGTAATTTAGAATTGCATTTATCACTTAACATTAAAGTGATACAAAGTAAAGGTTGAGAATGTAAATTTCATAAATAAGACTGTAGACTCGTTTACACAAAAATTCCTACTTGGATTTATCGTTATTTTTAGTAAGTTGATGTTGAATTCTCGTGTGAATTCTTAGTCAGCAATCAAATTAACAATTGACCAATACAGAGACAAAGACAAATTAAAGATTTTGATCGGTCTTTTGTCTAACTTTATTAGCATGTCAAGTAATCTTTGACATCTTAAGGTCATGTTTAAATAAAATTATTTTCGTAATGAATTATGAAGTTTAAATTAGGATAAATAATCCAATTTAACAGAAGAATGAAATGGCTAATACATGATTTAACATTCATTAATTAGACACTGAATACTGTAGCCATTTGCATGCCAATGTGCACACTATATACAAGTTATTTATCAAGACAAGTTGGAAGATGCCCACATGATGTTTTACCAACAATGTTTCTTAGTAGACTTTAAAAAGTCAACGCTTATCTGCAAAGTCTTTTGATGTTGGCCTTAATCGTAGGAAAATTGAAGTTAAATTTGCTTATAAGCAAATGAAATTCACATTCACACTCTATACACGCCAAGCCAAATTTCTATATTTATAGTTAAGATTCTTGTAGGGTTTATTGTCCAAACAATCGCAATAAGAATCCATGGCTTGCAGCTTAGATATTTATCGAGACAAAGAGACGGTATTCTGCTTGATCGAGCTTATTAGTCAGTATAACTAAGGTTAAGAACTACCTTACTTCTAGCCACATCTGATTACACATGACATCTAGGCCAGATTTGGCCACTAAACTACCACTTCCATGCCCCATAATCTCGACCACTACCTTCCTGCCTCTTACTCCAAACGACTCCCTTACATCTCTCCGTGACAAAGGTTGGCAATGAAAAGGTGTGAAGAAGAAAATGAATTAACGAAGGAAATCTCATTTTTTATTAGAGTAAATTAGATATTTAATGCATGAAGAAGACTTCTTAAATATAAAAAATAAGTAGATTATTCTTCACTTTGATCACTAGAATTGGACAATTTCAATGAGAAGGAACTCCCAAAAATACCCATGAAGGGAGAGGTTAGTTGAAGCGTCACGCGACTTCTTCAACGTGATAAACTTCACACGACTTCAAGGAAAAGTACTTATGAATACCGCATTTATATCAAAAAGACGGCTTTAGAAGTAAAAATCCTGTATGATTTCATCTTACCTTATTGTCATTTTGGAAGTTAGGATATGGGTGGCAATATGTTTATTTCCTTGAATCAGTGTTCAAACCAGTCAAATATTTTTATTGGAAGCTATATTATGCGCAAGAGATCAAGTGGATATAATTTTAATGGATAATTGCAGTAAAAGTCTCAAACCTTTGAAATATTAGCAGACTTTCTCCACATCTTTGATTTGTTGCAGTCGTCACCCATAATCTTTTCAAACGTTACAGGTGAGGCCATTTTGGATGGTTTCCGTCCATTATTTTGTCAGTTGATCAAAAAATTAACTTTGACCATATTTTTAATATTTTAAGGAATAAAAAAGTAACTTTCAATTTATTACATTAAATATTTAAATAAAAAATAAACAAAAAAAACACCCTCACAGCACAAACCAATAGTTCTCCCCTTCATCCTCCCCTCGACTTCCCAGTACACGTGCCACTTCATCAGGTACCCTTTACCGCTTTCTCTCTTTCACACGCACACAAACAGTGGATCAGCATGAGTGCTTTCTGCTTGGAAATTTTCTTTTTAATTTATTTTAGAAAATTAACACAGCCCACTCAAACTCTCAATTCCTAATCCGCTAATCTGTCTAAAGTCAATTCCCAGAATCACAATATGAAATCCTAATTCCTAAACCAAATTATTTACATTCTCCTCTCTATTATTGTTAATGTGGTGGTAAATAATCGACTAATTAAATCTTTAGTCCGAAGAATTTGTGTTTTCATACTATTTTAAAATTTGCAATTCCATTTTATAATAGTTGTTTCTTTTCTTTTTCTTTATTCCCTCTTAGGTAATTTATTTTTTATTTTTTGCAAAATTAAATTTTGTATATATTAACATTTGAGTTGTTAAAGTGACAATTGGATTTGAGTACATCGAATGTAGACGTAGTCGGATTACAAGGCCTTTCGCGACTTTTTCTTCTGGGTATTGGTTGTGAGAGGAAGTGATTTGATAAATCCATTCGAGGGTTTTGAAGGCTCCACTTTTGCCAAAAAAAAAAAAAATTCAATTTCCTGCGAGTTTTAAGGGAAGCAAGGGGAATGGTGGGGACTTAAGGGACTGTTTGGATTGCCACGAAAATTTCAGGGTCGCGAAATAACAACCGAATGGGTTTGAGTTTGCGATGGAGGTGGAGGTGGAGGTGGAGGTGGCGGTGGTCGGAGGTAGAGGAAGAGACATAAGTGGATGGGTGTGTTCTTTTTGTTTACTTTTATTTAATTATTTAATTTGATAAATGAAAAGTTACTCTTTTGCCCTTTCTTAAAATATTAAAAATGATGTCAAAGTTAATTTTTTGGTCAACTGATGGAATTATGGACGAAAACCATCCAAAGGGTCTCATTTGCAACGTTTGAAAATGTTAGAGGTGACGGCTGCAACAAATCAAAGATTTGAGAAAACTCTCCTAATATTTTAAAGGCTTGGAGCTTTTGCTGCAATTATTCCTAATGTTAACATACTCCAAAACCCGAAGCTAGTTTTCAAATATAGATTTTCATGCATACTTTTCTCAAATAATTTTAAAATGTAGGATAAGTTTCACAAAAGAACAGACCAAAACCCCATTTATATTTTTAAGTAAATTTTAGTTATTATAACGAAAAGAGAACCGTAATAATACTCTATTATAATCTATATTTTATGTTGGACACAAAATATGCATCTATGCTTTAATTCCGTCTATATATAATTTATTTAAATTCATACAATTTTTTAGGAAGGTAGTTGAACTTCATAATTAAAGATTTATGATTTCCGTACACAAGATAATAATAATAATAATTTTTTTTACAAGTTTCCAAGTTATAAACTAGATAAGATCAAATAATTAATATATATTTAAAATTCCACTAATTTGTAAATTAATTATTATTTTTAGTGTGATTGTGACAAATGAGAAGGACTACTTTGTTGGACCAAGGTGAGAAGATTTATTAATAATTAAAATAGACATTTAGATACAACGTATAATGTGCTGCTTGCATGAGAGGATACATACAAAGCATTATATTAGTGAATTAAAAAGTAATTAAACATTATTTATTCTTAAATCACGTGTCTCCATTTATCAATATAGAGGTGCTCTTATTAACTTTAAATATGGAATAACATTTAAACTAGTTGACGTAAACTCTTATATATTCTTCTTAAAAGAAATATTACAATTGAGCTTCAAAAAAGAATAAAATTTGAATTATATAAAAAAGCTGTGAGACAATGTTATATTTTTCTTCGTAACTTATATGACTTGATTTATTAAGCTTGCAAGGTATCTTAATACATGGTTCCCTATAAGTCATCTGATTTTGGAGTTATTAGCATAAACTCGTTATATGGATCATGTAGAAACTTTGATGAAAAAGAGTCTACACATAAATTTAAAAATTCAAAAATAAAAAAAATAAACATATACATGTTCTCACAGAAATGGAGAGACAAAAATTTTATACAATTACTTATTAAGTCTTTAATTTAAAAAGGTCCTTGTAACACTGAGTGTGACTTGATACTTTGAAAAATATATTCATATACCAGTGATTCTTTGCATGTCATTTCTCATCCATTTAAAGTTTTGAGACTTGTTTACATGAGTTTAATGACATTTTGCACACAAGAATGACTTATACAATTTACTCCATTTAAATTTAAAATAAGTTATGTGAAAAAAGATTACTTGTTTATGAACTTTGCATATATGAGTAAGCAAATAATTGTTCATGCTGATAAAGTTGAAAATGTATGAAAAATTCAAAAAACAGTTGGTCTCGAAATCGAAAAAAATTTATTCTCCTCTCACATATTTTTGCATATGTTTTGCATCATTATACATGTGCATTTTTTTTACCCATTCCTCTATGTGTTTTGATATGATTATTACTTACCTTCTCTTTGTTATTCGTGACAAAAATGGGAGATGTGTATATTAATTTAGGAAGTTGATTATATTAATTAGGGGAGAATTTTTAACTTTTTGATTAATAGATGACTTAGGGGGAGTCATTTGACATATTTGCTGAAATTTTATTGTTGATATAGTGTTGTATTTTGTCTATATTGATATAAAATTCTATGTTTTACTTCTTAATTTATAATTCATATGATATTGCATGCTTCAGTGTTACACGTGTTTTTATTTAACTTAGTTATATGATTTTTGTTTTGATAGCTTTCTCGTGCTTTTCACATGGTGTATGATTCAAAGTATTGAATAAAATTTTGTAAAGTTTATTTTGGGTAGTTTTTCACTTATTGACTTTGAAATAAATATGATTTTGTCACGGAATGCTAAAAAGGGAGATTGTTAAGTCCAAATTATAATTGGTAATTTCTAAATTTGTAATTAACAATTTCCTTAATCAAAATCATGTACTAGTTGAATTGTATTAGGTGTTTATTAAGTTGAAATCAAAGTAAAATTATGAGATATTGAGTCCAAATTATAGCATAAAAGTTGAAATTGGTAGAATGAGTTATGAATGAGCTCAAAATATCCAAAAAGATCACATATGATCATTGTAATAAAATTAGAATTCTAAAGAGTGTCAAAGAGCCGCATAAGTTATGCTCATAATTCTCAGTCACAATTTGAAATGCATTTTTCACATAGAAAACATTGGAATTTGGACAATGTTAGTCTAGAAGAATTGTAACCTTTTGAGTTAGATTTTCGACGCATTTTGAATCATCTCAATCGGATAATAAGAGAGAAAGTTATGATAAAAATACTAACGACTGCTCAGCTATCGCTTGTTTGTGGCAGCATAGAGCTCGAGCAACGTGGTTATCCAAAGAATAGTAATATTTGATTTTCAAACTTATTTTGAGTTCTTTTTCATCCCAAACACTACCCATTATAAATATACACCCTTGGGACGTCCAAAAGTGTATTGAATCATATTTTTCATAAATATCATTCATTTAAAGTTCCAAAACACATTCATTGATTCAAAGATTCAACCACCATATTATTTGAGCCATAACTTCATCCAAATTTTGATTTGTTGATTTAGTCATATTGTTTCATATTAAACCATAGATCAAAACATACAATATGTTTTGATCAAACATCAAACCATTTAATCCGTCGGAGATAAATCGATACCAGAGATTGGAAGCTGTTGTAGAAACACAAATTCAGAAAGATTAAGGTGAGATACCGGAGTTGGGATCTAGCATCAGGAGTACACAGTCCAGGAGGGTTAGGGTATAAACCATGATCAGAATTTGTTTTGAAGGAGCACAGCTCAGGTAGGATCAAAGAAAATTGTAGGAATTGAGGTTAAAAGTTCTACAGGGTAGACGGATATGGACTATACTGTAAGTTTGTTTCAATTTATAGTGGATTACTGACGACAAAGTGTTCAAAATTTTTACTCAACTAGATTTTCTCTGTGATCATCTTTCGTGTTCTTTATTTCTTTATTATTGATTGTGATATTCAAAATTAGGATATATTGAAGTGATTTATTAATCATCTAGAAACAATTAAAAAATAACTTGTTGCTTTTAATTATGTAATTATGCACGTTTAGTCCAAATGAATATTCGATAATTTAAAATTTTCAATGCTAATTAAGAAAGACATATATGGGAGTTCAACTCCAAAACTCGTCTTCAAATATAACAAAGTACCAATAAATAAATAGGACCTGAATACCTTTATATGGTCTTCAAATATAACATAATCCAATAACTATCAATGAATTAATGAAGAGACCTAAATACGACCTCAACTCTTTCATTAGGTCTTCAAAGAACCACTTCTCGGTGTCACTCACAAAATATTAGAGTTCGTTTTGTTTGTTATTTTCAAATCGTTTTCAAGTTTTAGTTTTGCAAAAATATTAAAAACGTGTTTGATTAAATATTTCTAAAAATTCATTTTAAGAAACAGAGCAAATTTATAACATAAAACTCAAAAAGCATTTTTGACCTTTTTAGTGAAATTTTGAAAACACTCAAAACATTGGAAAACAAGCGTTTAAATAATTTTTTTTTAATTCTAACAAATAAATTATAAAAATTTCAAAAAAATAAAAAAAGTGTAAATTTAAAAAATAAATTGATAAATTTTAAAAAATAAAAATTATAAAAAGAAAAAATCTATATTTCTAAAAAATAAAATTAAAATTCCGAGAAAATAAAATTCTTAAAAATTCTTAAAAAATAAAAATTATAAAAAGTAGAAAGTAAAAAGTAAAAATAGTTTTAGCTCTTAATAATTGTTCACATAAAAAAATTAAATAAATATTTAAATAAACACAGACAAAAAACATTTTAAATCCACATCATTAGTTTATATTTTTATTTCCAATATTTTGAAATTAATTAATTTAATTTTTCTTTTTAATTTTTTAGCGACAAAAAATGTTTTAAGATTCATAAACATTAAAATGTATATAATACTTGATAATTTATTAAAATAAAATTTACTAGATAATCAAATTTAATAGATTAAAATGTCATAATATAATTTTTCAAAATTTCAAACCAAACGTGTTTTTTAATTTTTATTTTGAAAAATAATTTTTCAAAATGAAAAATCAAAAACATTTTGAAATTCTTAAAATTGACCCTCAAAACAGAAAATGAAGATGAACTTAAAACTCAAAAATAAAAATTGAAACACGAACCAAACGTTTTCTTATTCTTTCGATGTTTTTATAAAATTTAGTGGATAACTTGAAATATCTTTTTATACAAAAGTGAAATTATATAAAATTAAAAAAATTAAGAACTTAAGATAAATCGAAAGCCTTAAACGATCGCCTAATTATCTAACACTTTTAGGCCGGCCCTATTAGTAAAAATTATTCTATAGGCAAAAGCATTGGGCTCTCCCAGAATGATATCATATACAACTTTTCTATTACCATTTTCATATAAAATTGTGAGTTTTGTGGTCTATTTTTTCGTCAAACTGAAACTCAACAATTTTTTTTTCTTAAATATATCTATTTAAACATGAAAAATAATTGTAGTGTTCTTTTGTTAAAATGTCTTCTAGGCAAAGTTATTAAGAAGATTATAGTGTCTAATTAGATTAGAAACTTTTGTCAGCTTTGTCTAGTTTGACAAAACTATCTGGTTAATGCGAAATTCGTGCAAAAAAGGAATGAGGGTGTCTAAATGAACTATGTTGTTTAGTTTGATGTGAATGTATATATAATTTGAAATTCGTGCAAAAAGAGATGATAAATTTGATAATGATTTTGAAGAAAAAAAAAATAGTATATTTCGAGGAAAAGACAAAATTCAGTCAATGGGCATTATTTAGAAAACGAAAATGAATGGACATATTTCACTCTCTTCGAAAAAGTAACCTTTCTAATTTTATCAAACAAGCAAATGATACTGAAAACAATAATAATTTTGGCACAATTTTGCAACACTTCTTTAATATTCCTACTTCTTGTGTTAAATATTTGTGGATCTTTGAAAGTAGTAAATTCTTCAAAGAAAAAAGTTATTTATTAACTATCTTATTTACTTATAATATAAGAGTACCTACAACACACTCTCTAATCAAAATATGCTATTTATTTTACAAAGCCAATGATTAAAAATAAGTTCCAAAAAGTTATATTCTAACTTTTCAAAATAGAGATTAAGTTTGACTCTCCAAATTGGAAGATTAACTTTTTTAAAATAGAGAGTAAGTTTGACTCTCCAAATTGGAAGATTCAAATACACTCCCTATTTTTGCTTTATAATGATTACATTAATAAGTTATATATTTTATTTTTTAAAAAAATTATTTTTAATTGACTAATCGTTGAAATATAAAAATATGTTTAATAAAAGATGAGAAATTATTAAATATTTATTAAAAAAAAGTCAAAATAAAGAACATTGTTGAAGTGTATACAAAAATTTACTCTCTAAACTATTATACATAAAATGTTCTTTACAAATAAAGAATCTCTTGAATATACTGTAATTCAATCTTTTTAAACTTAGCCAAAACATAAGAGTAATGTTTAGCAATGAAATTAGAGGTAGGTATGGTCATTTTCTGTTCCAAAGAAAATTGAAAAAAATCGGGTACTAATGTGTGTTCTAAAAATGAGACCAATAGTTCTATCTCTAAGTATGAAATTGAACTGTTTGGTTCCGGTTTCGATTCGATTCGATTCCTTCAATCAAGTTGTCAAATCCCTGACCGATGAGAATGGATTATCTAGCTATACAAGTTCTCAAGTTATATAGTTTACGTATCTAAATTATCCATAATCTATTCATTTGAACAATTTGTATTGATTGTAATAATTTGTATTTTACAAGTTTAAATAAATGCGACAATTTACATTTAATTTCATATTGGTTTGAACGAGTTCTTGAAAAACATAGTTCATTATCACTTCCTTTTTAATATGTAGAGGGTCGAAAATGTCAACTTAGAAATGATGAAAGGAACTCAAACTTCTTACTAATCGAAAATTACATCTATGAAAGTTATCGAATGTGTTTGTTTGAGTTTATAAATAATAAGATAATAAATTGAATATAAGTTTGATGTACCATGGTGAAATTTAGAAGGAAGAATAATATTGTTTGCACAAGTAATTCTTTAAATTGAAAAATTAAATTTTGGATTTAAATTGAGTTTTTTGGTTCTTGATATTAGAATCAAGAACTATACTGAAATGAGCCGGTTCTCGATTCTAATACTCAACCTATTAGAGTTTGAGTAGAGTCGAATTGAACTTATCGATTCTAATTCAGTCTAATGATTTTGGTAGATATTGTCCACGCTTAAATGAAACGTTGCAATATTTATTTGCAAAAATGTCTAAAATTTGTTCAATATCCATTTTACTATAATTTAGACCAAAATGCTCCCATAGCAATTTTGAATTCCTCATTGGGGACAAAATTATTCATATAATTAAAAATTGTATTAGCCAATAATAACTTGACATACAACTTATATTACTTTCAATAATGCTCTTTGTACCGTGCATTTCACCCTTTGGTTTACCGCATTACGTGGCTGACTCGTTGAAATTGAAAAGGCCCATAACCCTGTGGTTTTCCCCGAATAGAAAAAGTTTATAACCTTGTATTTCTCCCCAAATTGAAAGAAAAGCCGAATGTAGAGGTGAATTCGCCCATTGCTATAGCAGCTATGCGCCATCCCCTGTGGAGGTAAGCTCTGATACCGCCCGTTCCTTGCATTTTTCCATTTAAACCTAGCCCATAACCGTGTATTTTTTCCCAAAACCTTCAAAGGCATTACTTCAGCAGCAGCCATCCATAATCTCTAGCTAAGGTGAGCTCTGATTTCGCCCATTGCTGTAGCAGACATCCATCATCTAAGCGAAAGAAAAGTAAGTTTTTGGCGGATCAATTTTTGGGTGACCATTGTTTCTTAGTCTTCCTCCATTCTAGAGTCTTCTCATCATGGTATTAGAGCATTGAAGCTTTCCTGCAATGGTGAAGGATTCCAGTGTTCAAGTGGAGGTTCAAACCAGTTCGATCATGTCAGTTCATCCATCGAGTCATCATCTGAAGATCTAGTTGCTGGAGATGCAATTTCTCTGGTAAACCGGTTAATCAATTATTCGAGCAGTCCATATTATCTTCATTATGGTGATAATACAGAGATGCAAATCATCTCTATTATACTTATTGAAGCAAATTATGCGACATGGAACCATGCAACAATTATGGCGCTTAGTGTCAAAAACAAGGAATGATTTATTGAAGGATCTATTCTCAAACCATCTCAAGATGATCCTCTTTACAGTGATTGGCTGAGGTACAATCATGTGGTTTCATCTTGGATCGTCAATTCCATTCCGAGAGAACTTTATCCAAGTGTAGTGCATAAGGATTCTGCAAGTGAAGTTTGGATCAAGCTCCTAGATTGTTATAATCAAGGTAATGATCCTCGCATCTATGAGTAAAAGAAACAGATTGATTCAATTTCACAGTTAAAAAATTCGGTTAGTTCTTATTTCAATCGGTTCAAATGACTTTGGGAAGAATTGGATAATTACAGGTCGAATGTTAACACGTGAAGATCGGTTTTGCAATTTCTTATGGGGCTAGATAAGCATTTTTCTGCTATCAGAAGTCAGATTTTATTAATGGATCATTTACCTTCACTAAATAAGGTGTTTCCGTTAATTTTACCAGACGAGAGGCAGAAAGAAGTGGTTGCCAATACTCAACAGAATTTTGAGGCATCAGCTTTTACTAGCAGGATGGTGCACAAATCATTTGGCAATAAAATGCCTATTTCACCTAATTAGTTTCAGAAGAAGGAAAGGCATATGTGCAGTTATTGTGGCATGCTTGGACATCTTAGATGCAAATGTTACAAGTTGATAGGTTATCCTCCTGATCACAAGTTTGGTAAAGGGAAAACTCCAGTTGCAAATGCTGTTGGACAAGTATCTCATGGTGATAATTCAGAAATCCTAAACTCATTATCACCTCTCACAATCACTCCAAGTTAATGTCAACAAATTCTGTCCGTGTTGTGCCAAAGTTGCAAGGACAGATCTCAACGTGCAATTCACAGCCTCAAGATATGTCATCTCCTTTACCTTTATTGTCTGATGCTTTTGCCTTCTCAGGTAACCGTATCTGTTCCAATGCTTCTACTATTACAGACAAATGGATCATAGATACATGGGCCTCAGAACATATGGTTTTCTCCATTAAACACTTGGTGGAAATAATTTGTCCTATATTGAGCAGTTTAAAAATAAACTAAACGAACAATTTAGATTGAAGGATTTGGGGATTTTGAAATATTTCCTAGGTCTTGAAGTGGCAAGGAATTTAATAGGGATATCCATTTGTTAGAGAAAATATGCACTAGACATTCTAACAGATGCATGCTATCTTGGAGCCAAACCAGCAAATAGACCCTTACTACATAACCTGAAGTTGAGCAAGAATGAAGGAGAAGCAATTGCAGATGCAAGTGTATACAGAAGATTAGTAGGAAAACTTCTTTACTTGACAATAGCACGACCAGACTTATCATGTGCAGTACAAGTCCTGACCAATTTCTTCAATTACCAAAACAACCTCATTTAGAGGCAACCTATCATGTGTTACGGTATTTAAAGGGTACACCAGGACAAGGCCTCCTCTTTGAAAGTAAATCTGATTTACATCTCAAAGGCTTATGTGATACAGATTGGGCGGCGTATCGAGCACTAGAAGATCCATTACTGGTTATTGCATATTCTTGGGAAACTTATTAATATCCTAGAAGTCTAAAAAGCAACATACAGTTTCAAGATCTTAAGCTAAAGCTGAGTATCGATCCATGGCAGCAGCAATTTGTGAATTCGGTTGGTTGAAAAATATACTAAGAGATTTAAGTGTTGTGCATACCAGACCAACCTTATTGTTATACGATAATTATTTGGTTATAAACATAGCTAGCAACCCTGTGTTTTATGAAAGACCGAAACACATAAAAATTGACTGTCATCTTATAAGGGATAAGGTGCACACAGGAGAGGTGAAGATACTACATGTGTCTTTACAAGAGCAGGCTGCAAATATGTTAACCAAGCCATTAGGAGGAGCTAGATTCAAATCATTATTAAGCAATATGAGAGTGTTAAATATACATTTGTCATCTTGAGGGGGAGTATTGAGTCACATTAGTATAGGGGTATTTAAGTCATTTCACATTCTTTCATTATGTTATGGTAGTTAGACATTTTGTACATATATGCACATGTACTGACATTCTTCACATTGAATTCATCAGAATATTTTTTCCTGCCACTTTTCTTCTTCCATTCTAGAGTTTTCACATTCTAACTCATCAGTTTCTTCACAGATCCAAGAGTACGTAATTTTGGGTTATCTGTAAATGGGTTTCTTGAATATGCATTTGGTTAATTTTTACTTTTGATTTATGGGCAATAGGGCTTTGTATTTTTACATTTTTAAATATTAGTATTTTTAGCTCTGTTTATAACTATATTTTTCAGCATTTGTGCTATCTAGCTATGGCTGATCTATGCAATTATAGAGAATTTGTTATATAATTATGTGGGTTGTGTAATTTTCCCCAATTTAGCCAGATTTATGCTCCAAATCTTTACAATTTCCCTTAAATCCGATCCTTTTATATTTTATAATGTAATTTTACCATAACTTTGTACTTTTTTCTCTTAATTGTTGCAAAACTCAAGAATTTCTTGAGTTGCTTTACAAACATGGTGAATTATTTCTAGTTGAAGAATAAAATGCATGTTGGGCAATCCCCACATTTGATTCAAATAAATATTTATGATTACACTTTGCATCATATTGAGATTTTATTTATGCTGTCCATTTCCATCTTAAAATGACAGTGATGAATTATGGAGTTTGGCATAATCGCAGGGGTAAAGGACACTTCTTCAAGGTATGCTTGAACAAATACCATGCCCGTGGTGTAAACGCAAGTGTTTTGAGGTTGAGAGGAACACTGCAAACAAAGGCAAATTGTTCGAATGTTGCAATTAAAAATGTGGTTATTGAAAGTGTGTTAGAGAAGGAGAAATACTGTAACCATTAAGGTGACTAACCATAAGGCAATTGAGGCATATCAAAATGTAACTGGCCTGTTTGAAACCGCATGTTGACTAAATGACGAAAAAGATTTGGAGATTTCTATTAATGTGACTATCTACAAGGGGAAAACACATGTATGGAAAAATAAAGGAAAGGGTCCGGCCTGAGAAATATATATATATATATATTTTTTTAAGAGGCTTATGTATGTATATTGATAAGTAGTTTGATTTGGAGACTAAGCTATGTAGTCAACGTTTATGTTATTTGGTTGTAGTATGTGTCATCATTTAACTATTTTGATTTGGAGAAAAGTTAATTCCTGCTTTATCATGAAAGTCCAATATCATTCCACACTTTGAAGCCACATACCATTAAAACGATGGTAGCATTACAGGTAAAACCTAAAAGTACGGCACCATAGACTAGTTTACACGCAAAATGCTATTTCGTAAAGTTACATCCAAAATCAAATAGTTCAAATGACATACAATGTTCTTCAACGATAAATGTACATAACCGAAGGGATAATTGGAGATCATTCCTTTAAGTTTCCTTACGCCGTGACCATATATTCAGCCCATGTTTGACACCCACTCTCTTTAATTTTTTTTTCTTTCTTCATTTCAACTACACATTCTCCAAATAAAATAATATTACACACAAATCTAAAACTTTTCATTACATTTCCACCACACATTCTTCCATCAATCACTATTCCAAAACTTTATTCCCATTAAAATAGGTGTCAAATACTCACTCAATGATAATTGTCGTATTTGCCTTTTCATGATCAAAAACTCCATTTGCTGTTGTAATTACAATATAGCCCCACTGCACAATGAGAAAGAACAGAGACAAAGTTAACAGATTTTCAATGAGCTTGAGGGTACAAGAAATTCTTTTGTCAAATGACAGACCATAACATCTCAAATAAACTTCAAGGTAGATTCAATTGTGGTATGCTGTAAGTAACAGAAGTGGCACAAAATCATGGCTAGCCTCCACAACCTGTAAAATAGCACGAAAAATATTAAGTTAGTATTATGGCTGCAAATCTAAATTTTACTATTAGAAAAAGATTGGCCTCAACGCTTTTAGTGTTATTGTGCAAGAAAATGAAAAATCACCAAGAACTATACAAAAATACAGGATAAATAATAAATTAGAAACAAGCAACTTAGAGAAAACAAAAGATGGTGTAGGCTTCTGGGAAATCACCTGGTTGTAGAGTTTACTGTTGGAGGATGCAAATCGCCGGCAATGGACCTCGAATATGTCTTCCCAAAGGCTAGAAAAACTTCACACTTTGCTTCTACAAATCGCATATGTTCAAATTTTACAACTATTCTTCTACAATTTCAAGTATGTTCATTTTATTAATAATTTAATTATTTTCATTTTTAAATAATATTTTTTTTACTTATTTGATGTTGCTTTTTTTATTTTGCTCTTTAATTTTTAATTCATTTACTTTATTACTTATAAATTTTTGTTATTTATATTTTTTTATTATTTATAATTTTTTTTTACATTTTATAAATAATTTAAATTAAATAAATTAAGAAATTTTAATTATTTTTAAATTAAATAAATAATTTTAAATTGAAAATTAATATATTAGATATTCTTTATAACCAAATTATTTTTTCTTTTTCTTTTTTAAAGTTTAAAATTCTTTTTAGTTAAATATTCCTTTTTTTAAACAAATCATTAATTTTTATTAAATAATATTAATTTATTTAATTTTTATATTTATATTTTGTTTTAATTTTTTTATTTTTTGGTAATAATTTAAAAAATACATTAATTATTGTCTTATTAAAATATTTTTTCGATTTTAAAATACTTTTTACTATTCTTACTTTATTTTTTATTTTTCTTTAGTTTATTTTTATTTTTGGTCATTAATTTGTATGTAATTTTATTAATTATTTTTTATTTGTATTTAATTTATTTTTCAAGTTTCTCCTTTTATTTATTAAATTATTTATTTTTTATTAGTTTCAATGTCTTGTGTATGGTAATTACAATTCAGTTTGCTTGATTTTCTTAAATTTTGTGTTATTTTATCATCTCTTATTCAATGTTCTAACATTTGAATTTTTGTAGGAGAGAGTATCATTTAGACACTGAGTTGAGACGGATGGTGGGAAAAGCTACTTGGAACAATAACTTTGATAGTTTTACTTCTTTATTAGAGCTGCTCGACGATCAGTACAGAGATGTGCTATGACAGTCCTTTATATGGCCCATGTACCAGTTGCGAGAGGTGCAGTACTCTGGACAGATCATCGATGCACTAATGCTCTCCACTTGGACCTTGGGGGCAGGGTCATTAGTCTCTCCATGTTTGAGTTTGCCCTGATAACTGGACTGAAGATTACAGGCGTCGGGCAACCACTAAGAGAAACAAAAGGTTGTACGATACGTATTTCCAGGGACATGAGATGGTGCTTCTACCAAAGTTGATGGGCGTGATTAGAGAGTGTGACCAGATGTTGGATAGATTGAAGCTTGGACTAATCTACATCCTTGGGAGCGTGATGAGGTGTCATCACAAGAAGACTGGTGTCGACATTTTTTATTTGGAAGTTGTGGACGACATCGATGCGTTCAACAACTATTCATGGGGCCGGAGATATTTTGAGGACACCGTACATGTTTTCACCGTATCACATTTGAAGCCCAAGGGGTGCATGCGTAAGTACGATATACATGGATTGCCCTTGATAGTGCAGGTAAATGTTTAACATAAATCAATGTTAAAATTTTTTATACTAAATTTATATATAATAAGTGTATATGTTCCAGATTTGGGCATATGAAATAGTCCCCTTCTTGGGTACTCGATTTGCGAGGTGAGTGAAGACACCGTGTCCTCAGATGCATCGTTGCGAGCATCCCGAATAGACGGATGTCCGACTGGCAAACAATTATCAACCATCTTCGACAACCCTCATGTGAGTATTATACATTGTAGATTTTCGCATGATCATTAACTGTTGAAATGTCAATATGTCAGCATGAGGTTCTAACGGAGTTAACGCTGTCGACGGAGGAAGAGGGTCCAGGTTTTGTGCATGAATTAGTCATTCTGCATACTCCACGCGACTAGATGTCCGATTTCATCCTAGATCGAGATCGGGTATGTGACTTTATCGTTTTGTATGAATTAGTCTATTTTAACTAAGTTAATAATTTTTAACGTTATTTGTATATGAGTGCGGTCTAGTTGATTGACGATAATCTTCGTCGAGTGGATCACCTCTACCGTCGAGGAGATCATCTCCACTACCGATGAGATCTCATTCTCCTCCATCTAGGAACCTCTCCCATGGATCTCATACACACGGTGATCTGTATGTCCTTCTGATTGGATTTATAGCGGAGATGAGGGAGGAGGCGGGCGCGTTACGAAGAGAGATAGGGACGCTGCGACGAGATATGGGCGACGAGATATTGAGTTCACTTTTAGATGTTGTAGTGCTACGCAGCCATATATCAGACATTGAGGAGGAAATCATAGAGCTCCGAGGCGATATAACAGGAATACGGGGGATGATAGACGGGACGACGGAGAGGGTGATGGAGATCGGGGTCACTCACCGTTGTGGCCAGATGCTGCATTTTGGGCAGAGGGAGTGGCCCTGATGATAGAGGAGGAGTGAGTATCCGAGGCGGAAAGGGTGAGGACACCAGTCGTGACAATGGTAAGAGGCGTACTGTTGACGTGCCGAAGTAGGTAGTCGACAAGAGGCCGAGATTACCACACAGTATGTCGTATCTCCCCTCATAGTTGAGGCGAAGAGGAGGACGTTCTTCAATGGGACGTACCTCAATCACTTCCGGGAGGTGGACTGTGCCAAATAGAAAGCATTCGAGATGAAGTGGAGAAGAATTATGCCAGGGTAAGTATTTTATGATTTCAATGAAATATGCTACGCTAATTCATCTATGTTTCTTTTAACACTTTTTTCTTTTTTATTTTAAAGTTGGTCTCACGGTAGGTGAAAGAACAAACGCTTATAAGTGGTTTCATGACATCGCCACTTTGGAAACTTGGCTCGTCGACGATGTAAGTGAAATAGTTGTATTGTTATTTATTATGTATACATAATTTTTTTTATTAAATGAAATAACTCCCTCTATTTTTTATTGGTGTTTTTTGATGTAGTATATCGACTTGGCTATGGACTTATGCGCGACCAAAGTCAAATATATACAAAATCATTTGACATACATGGTCAACTCATATTGAGCACTGAGTTCCAACGTGACATTACCATTGAGTATTAGTCACTTCTATTTATGGGTAATGAGTACACGTTGCCCGAATATATGCTCAAGTGAGTCATAGGGACGGGCCGAGTGTCGGGGGAAAACCATATGAGGGTTGTAGCATATATACATTCTAGTGATCGTGAATCATCAATGCATTATCGTGGAGATCTTCTTTTATGATTCCACTATATATGTGTACGACTCCGACATTCTTGTCTGACATAGGGCCAGCTCGAGCTTAACTTGGAGTCGGTGGCTGTGATCATTCCCTTGATGGCTGCCCGAACAAGTGTGCTTGTGAACGACAGACTAGCAATCATGCGGAACACGAAGACAGCGAGATAGTCGAGATAATGCAGATAATTGTGTACGTAAACTTGTTAGATTTTTTCACTTTAAAATTAAAATTGTGTTTCAAAACAATTCGGTGCACAACTTCCTGCAAATATTTCTTTGTTTCAAACAGTTGCTTGACATATACATCTTCATCATCATGAACTACACGCAAACAATTAGAGGTCCCTGTACTCGTTACAACATGTGAGCTCCCATCCGACTTATGTCTCCGATGGGATAAAGCAATCAAATTCTCATTTGTAAATTCATTTTCATTTTCGTTTTCTTGAAATATCGAGAGAATTATGTATTTAATAGTGAGATCATGGTGAGGAACAATTATATTTGGAATAACCACATCATCCTCACGAGTTATCTTAACTATGTCCCAAAAATCATTCACATTACGATCCTCTCCATCGGGATCTTCGTGTTCACTCTCAGGGACATTCTTTTTCGATAAAGTTACACAAATAGGAGTCGTGCGATTTTCGTTCAATTAAATTAAAACACTGATTGCATTTTCAGAGATAAGCTTTACAAGTGGAATTGAAATGGATGTATGCTCGTTGTTGAATAGAAATCCCAATTCCATGTCATACTTAGAGGGATCGACGTTGAGCTTATTCTGTATATCATGGTACATTTGTGCATATGATGTACTGGATGTCATCATAGTTGCAATCATACCATGTCTTTCACTTGTCCATTTTCACACCTATCGACCATTTTCATTCATTTCAAATTTACCAAAGTAACAAATCGGGACTACAACCGATCCCATATCTGTACTAGGAAACATAATTTTTCAAACAAAAAATATTATAATTAGAGGAAAAATGAGTAAAAAAACTGTTTCTAATCGGCTGGAAACAGTCGGCCATACAGTCTGGGCCGGCTGTTTTTGGAAACAGTCGGCCCAAAAGTTATACATATAGATAAATTTTTTTCTCGTTTTTGTTAAAAAAGTTATAGATCCATTTAAGATCATAATTTTTTTATCTGCCTATATCGAGATAAGATTTAACGATTAAAATAATGTACTAATTTAACAAAAGGAAATTAAAAATACATAAATATAATTACTGATTCCGAGTGATGACTATAAACAATATTTTCTTATTGAGCGTTTGATATATTTATTAGATTTTATATTTGATGCAAATGAAAAATGAAATAATTTTTATCTGTGTTGAAGTAAACATATAAAAAAGTGGTTTGGTTTTGAAATTTTAAGTGGGAAGTGTTTGAAATTCTTATAATTTAAAAATGGTATCATTGTCTTTTAAACAATACCATATTTTTGTAATTGTAAATACATTTAAGGGTAATTTTGTCTTTTATGCATTGAAAGATCATTGTGGTTAATGGTTAAAAAATATGATCAAAGTGGAAAATGGCCATATTGATGTGGCTAATTTGAAAAGTACTCCCCCAACTTTTTGCAACCTTGTAAATTGAATATATATATATATATATATATATATATATATATATGTTTTTTTAAATTAGTGGCCATGTCATGCGATAAAGGATGCGGTAAAGAGCTTGGTACACATAGCACTACCCTACTACTTATTTATAATAGTACCATGTCAATAATACATTAAATGATTACTTCTCCCTATAAGTAGGTAAATATAACTTTTACCCATTACCCGAACCACCCATGAGACCCATGAAACCCAAACCACATGATCCAATTCTCATGTTCAAAATCTCGTTCTAGACAATTGAATGTCAAGATAAATATGATCCAAATCTGGATAACAACTTTTAAAATGTCGAGAACGTTATGAAATGTCAAAAACAACTATTAAGCACAACTTATTGGCAGAAACATGATTTAAAAGAAAATTAACTTACAAATTTAAATGTAATTAAATTTCTCGAAATAAAATTATATGATTTTTTATGATTTAAAATAATATAGTAATTTTTTAGTGTTAATGGTCATTGGTCAATACCAATAGATGATAAAAGCAAATGAATCTATTAAGTAATAGTTAGCAATGATGTAACTTTTTATGGAAGCTACTTGTTATTCTCGAAATTCGTGACAAATGAAAGAAAAAATTCGTTTTTCATTAAGAGTATAATAGGCGATTTGAAATAAAACATGGTCATTTTTGCAAAAACTATTAAAATTAGCCATTTTTAATTAACAAGTATCAAATTTAGCCATGTTAATGAGCTGAGCCACAAGTCGAAAATAGAAGCTCAGACTCGACTTGAACAAAAAAAGTTCGAGCTTTTTTTTGGCCCAAGCAGAACCGAGCAAAAGCTCAGCCAAAAAATGGAGGCTCGACCCAAGCTTACGGCTCAAGCCTTAGCGTGCCTAAGTCAGGCCTGCTCTTTTTTTTTTTTTGTTTTTAAAATTTTTTTTCTTCCTACAGGCTACCGTTGTTGTTTTCAATTTTTTTAAAAAGGGGCTCAACTTGTCCGAGCCAGTCGAGCCACAGGGGCCGACTTGAGCTTGAGCCTTTGCCCCAAAATGGGGCTCGACCCGAGCTTAGGCTCGTTGTTTCCGAGCCTCGAGTCAAACCGCTCGGTGTTTTCGAGCCTCGAGCAGGTTCGGCTTTGGCTTTTTCGAGCCGAGCTATGGGCGGTCCGACCTGGCTAGCCATTTCACCATCCCTAATCAAATTAGACATTTTTGTAAAGTGGAATTTACTCTTCAGCTTTTACGGATCATAATTGGAAATGGAATTGATTAATGTTTATGATATGATTGATGAGGTTGTGTGAATACAATTATATTCTTATTTTTTTATGGAAAATTTACAAAAATGGTCAATTCCATACTTGTCAATTGAAAAGTGTCTAATTTTGATAACTCTTACAAAAGTAGCCAAATTTGGTACTAAATTGTCTATTATACATTCAATGAAAAATGAAACATTTCTTTTAAAATTTATCACGAATTTCAAAAAAAAAACAAGTAGCTTTCCTGAGAAGCTACATTATTACTAGTTAATATTTAATGAATTCATTTGCTTTTATTATCTATTATGTATTGACCAATAATTTTGAGAAAAAATGAAGAAAGTAAAGTAGAAAAGTCATTAATATTAAAAAATAATTATATGCTTCCAATTCATAAGAAAATCATATAATATCATTTCGAAAAATTTAATTTGTCCAAATTTGCAGTTGATTGAGCCTTACAAATTCTCGATATACGATAATTTTTCTTTGAAATTTTGTTTTTGTTGATAAGCTATGTTTAATAGTTGTTATTCTGACATTTTATGACGTTCTCGACATTTTAAAAGCTATTATCGATATTTAGATCATGTTTATCTTGATGCTGACACTTTATTTGTTAAGAACGAAATTTCGTTCTGAATATGAGAGTTCTCTACATTTCATAATGCTTTTGACATTTTATGTGTATTTCTCGACATTTCATAAATATTTTATTCATCCACTTATTTAGAAAAGTGAGCATTTAATACATGATTGACAATATACTTTTTAAAATAAGTAATATATATTATATGTCAAGTTGTTACTGTTCAATACAATTTTTAATTATATAAATAATTTTTTCTTCATTGTGGAATTTACAATTGTTAATAAGGGCATTTTGGTCTAAATTATAATAAAATGGACATTGAAGAAGTTTTGGACAATTTTGCAAATGGCTATGTAAAAATGGATATTTTTTTTGCAATTTTCTCTTTTCTTATTCTTCTGTTACAAGAAATGGAAAACGGGAATATGAAAACAAGCAACAATTGTATGCGCACATTTTAAGGTTATTCTATTTTCGTGGACACTAATGTTCCGTCGCCTCGGCCCCATTGATATGGACCCTCCAGCTGCCTATAGACATCGAAGACTATAGCATTGAGCATGACATTTATAGGATTGCCGACACCAATGTCAAACCCTTTCACCCAAACATGCCCTGCCCTTCAATGAGATTTGACAGCCATTACATGTTTAGCCAATGATTGAGTACATTGAAATTAGATTTTTGATAAATTTCAATAAAAATTGATAAAATATTTGATAGAAAATTTGTGGATTATCAAATGTCTTTAAAATTATTGTTGATTTTCACTTAAAATTTTAATTTGATATTAATCTATATCGAATATGGACTTAGTATTTTGGAAGAGAAAAACTAAACAATCCTTTACTAAAGTGAATTTAATGTTAGAGGAAATTGTCATCTTTTTATTTTATTTTATAATACTATCAGTCTTTATTAATAAGAAGGGTTCCTCATGATAATGTGAAATTCTCTCTCACGGGGAAGAAGTTAGAAGAGAAGGAGCTAGAATCTAGTTATAAAAATTGCAAAAATTATTAATGAGACAAATCTATACAAAGGGTGTGAGATAAAGATAGTATGTAAGGAAAATAAAATTATATTTTTCTGAATTTCTCGAATTATATAGTTTTGATAAATCATTATTTCGCGAGTCTCCTCTACTAAAGTTGGTATTCAACAAGTAATCATTTTTAATAGTGGTGTCACATTCACATAACACGCGAATACTAAGGGCATGTTCTCTTTATTATTTTTAATTTGTATTCTGTTTTCGATTTTTCAAAACAGTGAAAACGCGTTCTGTTTCCTATTTTCGAAAAACGTGTTTTTGAAAACTATTTAAAAATTTACAAAGAAAATTCAAAAAGACAAAGTTTTGGGTATTTTCAATTATAATCAAGTCAAAATTTTCAAAACAATTTTTCAAAATGTAAAAAAAAACACATTTTCAACAATCTTAAAATAGATACTTAAAACAAAAAATTCAAAATGAATTCAAAACTCAAAATACAAAACTAAAATATAAAAAGAACAACGCCTTAGACATTTCTCAACAAAGAGGGGATTTGCTCACTTGAGCTTGCCCAAGTGTCAATTCAAATTCGCAACAAAATTTAAATAGTAAAAAAAATAAAATCACTTTGAGTGACGTATTTTCTTTTTTATTATTAATTTTTTTGCTAAACAGTTAATTAAGTTGTTTTATCGAAAAGGATATAAAATTTTGAAGATAAAAATTTGGGTAAATAGCACTGGGAGTTCCAAACATTTATGGAGTCTAAAACCTTTAAATCTGCTAACGATGGGGTCCTGAACCTTTCATTTATAGCATCCAAGTCCCTAATCTATGAAACCTTTGCGACAGACATTCTTCTTTGATGAAAACCGTCAGTTTAATCATTAATTGGCCAATTTATTTGAAAATATAATTCTACACTTTATTTTAATTTATTAAAAATAAAATAAAAAAGAAAAGAAAAAAAAAAAAACACAAAATTTAACCATACTACTGCCGCCGTACCATCGTGGTTCTAAAAAATTGAACAAAATAAATTCTTCTTCTAATATTCAAATTCATATGATACTTCTCCCAACCAAAGAAAATAGCCTAAATTATCAATAAAAAAAAAACCATGACTTTTAGCTACCCAAGAATTGGAGTTATTATAGACTCCAATATCCATTTTTCCTTTTCTATTTTTCTTAAATTTAAGTAAGGGTAGAAATTTTTTTTTTTAAATACATTATTACATTTTGAACATTTACCAGTCAAATTGATGGTTTTTGCTTGAAGAAGGACGCAAATGTTTCATACATTAGAGACTCAAATTGTTACAAATGAAAAGTTTAATACCTATTGTCACAACATTCAAAGGTTCAAGACCTTAGTGCTATTTACATTAAAAAGTCAAAGTTCTGTTTTAATTTTGAGAGATCCCCCCTCATCAATAATCTCAAATCTTAAAGAAGAAAATATTATTTAATATATATTTACATATGTTGATATGAACGAGAACATGTATACTGATCACCCTTGTTTGGCAATCATTTTTCAGATAAATATAATTTTGAATAGTGATTTTTAAGAGAATATATGATTAAGAAATATGAAATAATTTTGAGTTTATGTGTAAAATATTTTATTGTATGAGAATGTGTGGTTAAAAATAATTAAGTTAAAAAAAGTTTGAAAATAATGATAGTCAAACAATGACTAAATTACATATAATTTTTCTTTTCTGTTTTTGTCATATAACCCAAATATTCAAATCCAATTTTGATTAAGTCAAACTTCAGTTTCAATTATATATTCTAATTGACTCATTCGTTTCTATTGATTTACAAATTAAAACCATTTATAAATTCTTCAGGCTAAATCAAATCAAGAAAACGTGCTATCATGAATATAAATTTAAATAAATAATACTAAGCCCCTATTTGAAAAATATTAAACCTTTGATGTGATTAAAATTAATTTTTAATAGATTTTAACAAAAGTTGATGAAATGTATTGTTGAAAAGTTGCGAATATCATAAAATATATAATTAAAATTAATTATTAATTTTGACTTATATTAAACTTTAATTTTAATTCCTACCAAACACAAAGGTTAAATATTAAAAATATTTGTTTAATAAAAAATACTTTTAATCTTAATTAAATGAGCACTATATAGGGAAGGCAACAGACAGAGTATGAAACGAGTCAGTAATTTCCATCCCTCACCCATCGAGTATTTTTGTCCGACCTCCAGGCCCGATTAAGGCGGGGCGGAGCGGGATCGGGGCAAGGCAGTCCCCTGCTCGTTTATCGCTCTTTTTTGTGTTTTTTTTTATTTTCTTATTTTTTAATTAGCAAATATTATTATTATTATTATTTTTTCAATTTGTTAAGAGCAACCCATGTTCTCTGTAAAAATAATAATAAATATATTCTTGTTGTTTGATAAAAAACTTAAATTTAAAATTAATTTTAAACGGTGCGAATGGTGGGGCGGGAACCATGTTTCTCGTATCCGTCTCATATCCACTTCGGATAACAACCCAACTCCGCCCCCATCTCGTTTATCCAATTAGGTGGGAAATCACCACTCCATTCAAAACGAGGCCCGCGAATATTGTGTCGACCAATTTGTTTTGCGATCCCTAACTGCACCGCACTGCACTAACAAGGATGGAGAGGAGAGGGGCAGCATGAAAATGGACGCTACATCTTCTCTTCATTGGTCTAGACTGTGGAACCCAAGAAATAACTCAAACTGAAAATACTTAAACTGCAATAAACTCTCCAATTTGGGCAGGAGATAACACCACAAACACAATCAATTTTCACTACCCAGTCTACATGTTTGTTGACTTATGTATAAAAATGCGGTACTTCCTAAATAAACTTGGCAAACTCCTAAACAAACTCATCAGCAACCCCCACTTAGTGAGATGCTTTCCTTTTGAATAGCTCATGCTTCTACATCAGCATCCTTTTGAATTGGTCTTCCACATTCGGCTGTCATCATAGCCAAGTATCTTGGGTTTGGCCTCCTGTTCCTTCGGGGTCTATCATTTGCCGCTCCAGCGCTCCTGGGACTTTGACCTTGCCCTTTAGGTCGAACTCTGGGAATTAGTTCTTCATTTGTTTAATGGATTCCCAAGTGGCTCCTTCCTCGGGCAGTTAATTTCCATTGTACTAATATCTCGGCTTCCAGTCTACTCCCCTGTTTCACCCATCCATAATCCTTAACAGCTATGAGCTCCAGTACAAGAGACCCTTCTTCTAAAACTAAAGGGGAAGTGCTTGGAGGAACCTCTCTTCCTCCTATCCGTTTCTTTAGGCGCGATATATGGAATACATGATGAACTACAGAATTTGTCCGGTCATTCCAACTCATAGGCTACACCACCTATCTCTTCCAAGACCCGATAAGGCCCAAAGAATTTGCTGGCAAGATTTTGATTAGCTCACTTAAATATTGATTGTCGTCTGAATGGCCGTAATTTCAAAAAGACCCAGTGATGCACCTCAAAGATCTTATCTCGACAATGGTTATCATCTAGCTACTTCATTCGGTTCAGAGCGTTCTCCAAATTTTCCTTGAGTCGTTCGAGCTGTGTATCCTGATCGCACAATTCCTTATCCACCTCTTACACCGGCGCACTCCTTGGTAAATAACTAGTAATCACCGGTGATGGTCTCCCCATAAGGCCTAAAATGGAGTGAGCCCAACAGCTCGGTGAAATGTAGTATTATACCAAAATTCCGCCCATTGAAGATAATAACTCAACTACTTTGGGGAATGACTGGACAAGCAACGAAGGTACTGTTGAAGGCTACGGTTCACCACTCCTGTGTGCCCGTCGGTCTTTGGATGGTATGCGGATGACATCTTTAACTGTGTCCCTTGCAACTTAAAGAGTTCTGCCAAAATTTACTCGGAAACAAGGCATCACGATCACTAAGAATACTGCGAGAGAAATTCCACGGAGACGAGCCACACTGTCGATACACATTTCTGCTATTTTCTTAGTGGTAAATGGATGGCTTACGCCGATAAAATGGGCATACTTCGAATCGATCTACCACTACGAGGATGATATTCTTCCCGTTGGAATTAGGCAAGCCTTCTATAAAATCCATGGAAATGTCCTCCCATACCTGCGATGGCACCGGTAAAGGTTGTAATAGGCATGCAAGCTCTCTAGAATCAGCTTTCGTTGGCAAACATCGCATGCGGCTCCTTACTTCTTGGACCCATGGACTTTCAGCTGTTGCTTTTTTCTAGTTCAGCCCATATCGTGAACTGGGGTTTAGAGATGGCCCAAAGGGTTGGTGAGCCATTTTCCCTGGATAATGAATATGCAGCACTATTCTCTTTGCCGGGCATGTGCATTATTTCATATTCATAACCAAGTAGTTTGGTCACTCACTTTTGTTGTTCTGTGTTAAGAATTAACTCATCCACATCAGCTGTGCATTGGCTCCCACGTGAGCTATGGATTAACACCAGCTCAAGCTATGAATCAGCAGTCTCTTTCCTTGCTGTCTCAGTGCTTTTTTCATTTGTAGTGGTACCGCTCAATTTGTTGTAAACTATTCCCAACATGATCCATAAATTCAGGAACTAACCAACAACTATACCTTCTAGATTATTATTTGGACATTCCTTGTATTATATAATTTTCAAGATAATAGTAATGCAAGACATGGTTGATTGTCATCTTGTTTCCACATAAATTTAACTTGGTATCAGAGCAGCCATAGCCAATGCCAGTAACACACCACAGAATGTTGATCGTATCTCTGCTACTACATCAATCTCAAGCAGTACTGCTACTCCCTTGCTAGGAAGCAACCACCTCTCACCCTTTGGCATTAACCTAACCCAAGTTGTATCTGTAAAGCTAGATAAGAACAACTTTCTATTGTGGAAAAATATGATATTGCCAATCATCCGTGGACACAATCTTGAAGGGTATATTCTAGGGACAAAGGTGTGTCCTCAAGAATTTATTGGTACCCAAGTCATTGGTGAAGTAGGAACCAGTGTTGAGATGATTAAGAATCCTGAACATAGCCAATGGATGTCAAAAGATCAGCTATTAATGGGATACTCTATTCCTCAATGACTCCTGACATAGCTATGAAAGTCATGGGGTGCAACAAACTCAAATGAACTATGGACTGCAGTTGAAGAGAGTTATGAAGTGCAAAATAGGTCCAAAATCACCTCTCTTACTGATAAACTTCAAAAATCAAGGAAAGGAACCATGAATATTGATCAATATTTAAACAAAGTGAAGCAACTTGCAAATAACCTTGAAATTGCTGGCAAAACTATCACTCACACATATCTGGTTACACGGGTCTTCGCCGATTTAGATGAGGATTAAACACTAATTGTTGTCCAAATCAAAGCAGGGATCACATCTCTTGGGGAGAACTTCAATCAATACTTATGACTTATGAAAGCAGACATGAACACCTCAACTCATTGAGAAATAAGACACTAGGAATCAACATTGACCAAACCTCAGCTAATTTTTCTCAAAGATCTGGTTCCAATCATCATCATTTCAGATCCTACAGGCCAAACATGGGTGAAAGATTTACAAATTTTAGCAACTACAGAAGTGGAAGAAGAGGCAAAAACACAGGATGAGACTTACATGGTAGTGACATACCAATTTGTCAAGTGTGTGGTAAAATTGGGCATAAGGTAAATTTGCAGACATAAGAGCTAGTAACCACATCACTACTGAAAAAGGAAACATCACTTTAGTCAACGAATATATTGGTAATGAAAAAATCATGGTAGGAAATGGAAGTAAGTTGCATATTCCACATTTTGGAACCACACAAATTCCAGTTTTAAATGATAAAACACTGGTGCTAAAGAAACTGCTTCATGTTCCTGAGATAAAGAAAAATCTTATTAGTGTTTCACAATTAACTTTGCTGCTTCATGTTCCTGAGATAAAGAAAAATCTTATTAGTGTTTCACAATTAACTTCGCTAAAGAAACTGCTTCATGTTCCTGAGATAAAGAAAAATCTTATTAGTGTTTCACAATTAACTTCATACAATCATGTTTACATGGAATTTTATTCTAATAGTTGTTTTGTTAAGGACAAGTCAACGAAGGAAGTAGTAATACAAGGGAAGCTTAAGAAATGGTTGTATCAGCTGGACTTTCTTCACTAAAGCACTAAATACCCCTCTCAGGAGTCAGTTCTCTCAAATAAATCCTACTACAATCTATCCTCTGTTGATCCCAGTCAAGAGTCCTTAATTTCCAAAATTGATGTATGGCACAAGATACTTGGTTATCTATCCAGCCAAGTGATGACTCAAGTACTCAAAATCTGTAATTTGAAAGTAAAAGAAAATGATATCAAATCATTTTGCAATGCTTGTCAATTTGGTAAAGCTCATTTGTTACCATTTTCCTTGTCTTCGTCACATGCTAAAGCTCCTTTAGAAATGGTATACACAGATGTGAGGGGACAAGCACCCATCCTGTCAACTTCAGGCTTCAAATACTATATAACCTTCCTAGATGACTTTAGTAGATTTACTTGGATTTATCCTCTAAACAAAAATCAGAAGCCTTGAATGTGTTCATTCAGTTTAAGAAACTTGTTGAAAATAAATTGGCTAGAAAAATAAAAACTCTCACTGGGGTAGAGAGTACAGAACCTTTTCAAACTTCCTAACACAAGAAAAAATCGAATTCAGGCACCTATATCCTTATACATCAACCCAAAATGGAAGAATAGAAAGAAAACGTAGGTATATAACTAAAACTGGCCTGTCACTCTTAGCTCAAGCTCAATTGCCCTTGAAGTATTGGTGGGAATCCTTTCAAACTGCAACATGTCTCATAAATAGGCTGCCCACACACACACACACACACTTAAAAATGAAATCTCTTTACCAAGCCTTGTACAAAAAGGAACCTGACTAAAAAGCTTTAAAATTTTGGGTGTGCCTGTTATCTTTGCTTAAGATCTTACCAAAGACACAAATTTAGCTTTCACTCCACAAAGTGTATCTTCCTTGGTTATAGTGAATCCCATAAAGGCTATAAATGTCTAAGTTCAACAAGAAAACTATACATCTCAAGGCATGTTGTGTTCAATGAATTGGAGTTTCTATCTGAGTCCTTGTTATCTACTAAGAACCAATCAAAACCAGTATTGCCTGAATAAGTAGTGTCATACTTCCATCTTCCATCTGAACTGAACAACTCGTTTCCTATTTTAAGTCCTATTGATACAACTCACCCTGAAGCAACTCATCTTGAACATTGCTCACCTTCTAGTTTAAATGATAATCAACACGAGAACATAATACATGGTGATAATCCTGAAGAACCTAGCAGAAATGATACTGAAGGGAATTTTGCAACACAACTTGTAGAACCAGAACTTGATATGCCACATAATGATGAAAGACTTGAAGTTTTTTAGCAATCATGTGATAATGAGATTGAAGAGAGATCTTAACAGAGAGCAAGAAATCAAATGGAGCATCCTATGATCACTAGAGAAAAAGATGGGGTGTTCAAACCTAAAGTTCACTTGGGAAAATCAATTGAAAATAATCCAAAGCCTTCAGAACCTAAGAGTGTAAAAGAGGCTATGATGAATGATGATTGGAAGAAATCTATGGAGGAAGATTTCAATGCTTTAACAAAAACTAAAACCTGGAAACTTAGGCCCCCATCACCAACCTACAACATAGTAGGGAATAAATGGATCTTCAGAGTTAAGCACAACGCTGATGGATCAGTGTAGAGGTTCAAAGCCAGATTGATAGCCAAAAGTTTTCATCAAACTCCTGGAATTGACTTCTATGAAACATTCAGTCCAGCTATTAAACCATCAACCCTGAAAA
Organism: Fraxinus cuspidata; assembly: GCA_903798385.1. Taxonomy (NCBI): domain Eukaryota; kingdom Viridiplantae; phylum Streptophyta; class Magnoliopsida; order Lamiales; family Oleaceae; genus Fraxinus; species Fraxinus cuspidata. The sequence continues at coordinate 3,002 of CAIGRP010090909.1, read as the reverse complement.
TCATACTCACTATGGCAGTTGCAAAAGATCGAACCATTAGGCAGGTTGACATTGACAATGCCTTCTTGAATGGAGAACTTGAAGATGTAGTTTATATGAATCAACCAGAAGGATTTATAGACAAATCAAAGCCTACTTACATTTGCAAATTGGAAAAGGTACTCTATGGATTGAAGTAGGCACCTAGAGCCTGGTATGAAAAATTGAAAACAACATTCTTGAGCTGGAAGTTCAAGCAATCTGTGGCAGACACTTCACTGTTTTACTTCAAGAATGAAAGGCAGATAATCTTTACACTCATCTATGTGGACGACATTGTTGTAACAGGTAATGACAAGGATCTACTGCAAGGATTCATAAATACATTGAACAAAAAATTGCACTGAATGACATGGGGAGACTGCATTACTTTCTTAGAGTAGAGGTATTGTGGTATGATCTGGGACTTCACCTTACATAAACAAGATATATTACTGATCTACTTAAGAAATTTGAGTTGTAAAACTTAAAACCATGCCCTACACATATCCCTCCTGGCAAAACAATGTCCAAAACTAATGGAGAGGTATTGAAGGATCCCACAATCTACAAAAGTGCAGTAGGAGGACTGCAATATCTCACACACATCGACCGAACATTACGTTTGATGTTAATAAATTAAGCCAATTTCTACAAACAATAACGTCCACGCACTTGCAGGCACTGAAGAGAGTATTGAGGTCTCTTAAAGGAACAATGAATCATGGGCTGTGGGTTCAAAGAAGTGATAGATTAACTCTGAATGGTTCAAAGAAGTGATAGATTAACTCTGAATGGTTACTCAGATGCAGATTGGGCCTCCTGTCTGAATGATAGAAGATCAACAACAGGCTATTGCATTTACTTAGGTGATAACTTGACAGCCTGGTCTTCAAAAAAACAACATGTAGTGGTATGATCAAGTATAGAGTCAGAATACATGGCTATTGCATCAACCGCTTTAGAAATTGCTTGGATTCAATCATTATTTCAAGAACTGGAACTCCCACTAGCTGTAACTCCAGCCCTATGGTGTGATAACATAAGTGCAGGTGCCTTAGCTGCAAACCTAGTGTATCATGCTAGAACAAAACACATAGAATTGGAATTCATTTCATCAGAGACAGAGTACTTGCAAAGGAACTAGAAGTGAAATATATGCATTTCTCAGATCAAATTGCAGATCTGTTAACCAAAGTCTTGAATCACTTAAGACTTCTTTTCTTGAAGGACAAGCTTGGAGTTACCTCAATATCATCCAGCTTGAAGGAGGAGTGAATTAACTCATCCACATCAGCTATGCATTGGCTCGCACATTAGCTATGGATTAACATGAGCTCAAGTTATGAATTAGTAGTCTATTTCCTTGTTGTCTCAGTGCCGTTTTCATATGTAGTGGTACCACTCAATTTGTTGTAAAATATTCCCAACACAATCCACAAATTTAGGAACTAACCAATAGCTATACCTTCTAGATTATTCTTTGGACATTCCTTGTATTATATAATTCTCAAGATAATAGCAATGCAAGACACGGTTAATTGTCATCTTATTTCCACATAAATTTAACTTTCTGGAGTTGAAATTCGTTGCTCTAAGATGAACCGCTGCTGGTCAGTTAAGCTTCGAAACTTTCTTCCTAGGAGATAAGGTCTCCAACATTAAATTGCTTCAATAATTGTAAGCAACATAAACGAGTGATGACTTCTTTTTTGGTCCTAAGGCTCAACTTAAATATGCAACCGGTCGACCTTGTTGAGACAAAATTGCTCCTATACCTGCATCTAAAGCATCGGTTTCAATTACAAAAATCTCATTAAAATTAAGAATAGCCAAAACCAGGGTTGTTGTCATTGTGATCTTATGCTCTTTGAAAGTTTTATCTGCTTTCTCATCCTATTTGAACTTTCCCTTTCTTTAATAATTGCGTAAAAAGGGATGGAAATAGTGACATAGTTGCATACAAACTTGCTGTAATACCAGGTAAGCCCCAAGAATCTTCTAAGTTCGATAACATTATTGGGTCTCGGGCGATTCTTTATAGATGCAATTTTTATTTCATCTTCTTGCACCCCTTCATCGGAAATTGGATACCCCAAATGCTCCACCTTAACTTGTCCGAATGCACATTTTGAGCATTTAAAAAGAATTGCTAGTTTTGAAAAATTTGACAAACAAATTTAATGTGTTCTAAATGAACTTCCCAAATTTCATTGGCTGCCTTTCTTCTTGACACAGAAAAGGATACCGTTCGGCAGTAGTCTGCTCCGCTAGACTACCTTCTGCTTTCTCTCGGTCGTTTCGGGATGAAAGAAAATTTGATCACAATTTGTAAAAAGCTTGCAACATGAAATTGAAATGCATTGGAAATAACTTGATCATTGATTGCTTGAAAGCTAGAAATTAAGATTGATGAAAGTAGTAAATTAGAATAGCTAGTACAGGGTGTGAACACTAGAAAGCTTGAAAGATGTTTGAAAGACTAATACCCCCTATAATAGAGTTCTGAACAAAAACCTAAGTGACGGCAGTAGACATCAAAATGCCGAGGAATCATACTAAAATTTTCTAATTACCAACTATTTTACAAATGAATTAAANGTAGTAAATTAGAATAGCTAGTACAGGGTGTGAACACTAGAAAGCTTGAAAGATGTTTGAAAGACTAATACCCCCTATAATAGCATTCGGAACAAAAACCTAAGTGATATGAGTAGACTCTAATATGACGAAGAATCATACTAAAATTTTTCAATATCACATCTATTTTACAATTGAATTAAAATATTTACAATGTGCGAGTCAATGGGCTTAAGTAAAGCTACGGTCCTTGACATTCTCCCCCATTCATTTTGGCAACGTCCCCAGAGCCATTGATGAATGATATACCTCAATTAATGGTTTGAAAGATCCAAGGTCTTTTTCGCTTTCCGAAGTATTCTCCTCATTACTGTATCCGCTCTATTTGACCAAGTACTCTTGTC
>CAIGRP010090907.1:0-15000 GCA_903798385.1 Fraxinus cuspidata | reverse complement strand
TTCACCGATAGAGTTGTTTTTCTAGGATTCATTATATCGTTTACGGGGGTATCAACTGACTAGCTAAGATTCAAGTAATTGTTGATTGGTCTGAACCTAAAACTAAACATGATGTCAGGAGCTTTCATGGCCTAGCTACCTTTTACCATCGCTTCATCAAGTGATTTAGCACAATCACGACTCCTATTACGGAGTGCATGAAGAGATGGGAGTTTCATTAGACACAAGAAGCAACTAAAGCTTTTAAGTTAGTCAAGAAGCGAATGACGGAAGCTCCTGTCATGCGCTTTCTCAACTTCTCCAAAGTTTTTGAGGTCGAGTGTGATGCCTTCGGGTAGGAATAGGTGGAGTCCTTAGTCAGAATCGTAGCCCTGTAACTTAACTTGAGAACCAGACGGCTGATGCATTAAGTTGTCGTATATCCCTTTTGTCATCTATGAATACCAAGGTCATAGATTTTAAAAGATTTAAGGAATAGTACGAAAATTGTCACGATTTTAAGGATATCTTTCTTGATTTGTAAGGAAGACGGTCAGATACTGCAGATGATTTTCGCATTGAGAAGTGTTACATTTTTAGAGCCAATAAATTGTGCATCCCTCGAACCTTAGTGCGGGATTTTATAGTATAGGAAATTCATGCGAGCTGCTTAACCGGTCACTTTCACTACAACATTATATACATTTTATAACATTTAAATATAAGACTCTTATTGATAATGCTATAAAATAAAATAAATTTTATCTAAATATATTATAATAGCATTCATTAAAAGCCCACTAGGTAGCCCAAAATACTTTCCTTCATATTTTACTCAAATAATTGGCTCCCGCCTTTTATGCCATATTTTCTTTTTCTTTCATATACGTGTCTCTGCCTCTTCCTGCCGATTCATTCTCAATAGTTCGTCGATTTCTCGACCCCATCTGCAAACTGCAACGCAACTGATCTTTTTCGTTGCCGTCTGCCTCTCTCTCCATCTGCATTTCTTCACTGACGAATCTCTCTTCTTGCTGACATCTGGTGAGTTTCCTTTCACTTTCCTTTCTTCTCTTTGCATCTTGATTAACAATGGAAGTCTTATTTTTTCATAAATTCAAAGAGCAAGGGCTTTTCGTATCCATTTATATTAAAGAAATACCATATGAATCTCGGTAGAACCATGACGCACTAACACATCACTTGCACACTTTCTTCCAGCAATTCATCACAGTAAAGAAGAAAATAATTTTACCAAAAAAATGGCTCCGATATTGCGCGTTTTTGTTCTACTTTCTGTATACTTTATCAATTGACTCTAAAAGCCTTCAGAAGCAGGTATCTGTATGTGTTCTTTATTATAGGTGGTTTCTTATTGGGTATTTTGTTAGAAGACTCAATCTTGATGTTCTAATGAATTGTGAATGCTATATTTTTAATAGTTGGAAAATTTTGCATTTACATGTTTTGTGTCCATCAAGAATGGCTTAAAGTTTTTAATTTATGCTTGATTTTTACACATAATCTTTTTTCTGTTTTCTGAGTGTATACTGTTTCTTGATTAAACTGATAGTTGAATGCCATGAGTAATTCATTTTAGAATACTGCTGAATTGAACAATAAAGATTCAATCTTAAACAAAATAAAATTGTTCATTACTTAAGGATTGATTCAGTTTATAATGTTTGTGTAGTGAAACCTATTGTTTGTCTATGCCTAATAATGACAGCGATTAACTATGTAGTTTATTTGTGCCTATGATTTCTGAATAGATTGGCGGCCTAAATATACTGAGTTCACCTATTCCTTGGTGAGGGCTGTTGAGTGCCATTTATAAATGAATGCCTTCTTGGCACTTTGTACCTGCACAAGTGTGGAACCGTAATATTTTTTACCCCGTGTAGGTACAAAGAACATTTACTTATCTTTGTTTTTGTTATGTAGATACATTATGTCTTGGTGCTATTTTGATTCAAAGAGCAACTACAGCAGCACGGCCTTGTTCATGCAATGGAAGCCTTATGGTTTGCTGGGAGATTGAACAATCCTTACAAAGTTCAACAAGTGAGGCTTCCTATTTGTTTGGCTGTCCAAAGAGGCTTGTTTCAAAATTTTGCCAACTAGTACATATTTCAGAATTAGTAGCTTCTATTGGTAATGTTAAGTAGCTATGCCTAACATCGTGAAGAATATAGAAACTTCGGATCGTAAATTCTTGATTACCAGAGTTAAATTTTTCCATTTCATCACGATCGCCGAAGAAGTTATTTGCCACCATGACGGAGCTTTGTTTTCCTTCTCGTGTGTATTGTGTGTATTTTAGGATTTGAAGCTCAGATAAATACGTATTATCAATACATATTGCTTATATTAATTACGTATCATTACATATTTCTTATATTAATTACGTACTTTGGAATTAATTTGGGCTTTGTTTATTTACTGCTGTCAGATGTGTCTATGAGGCTAGGACTTGATTTTCTTGAGAATTCTTGATTGAATGTAAAGTTTCACTTTGATCTCAATATAGTCATTCAATGGCACTCATAAAAGTTCTCTTATGTTATGAGGCTTTTAACATCTCCAGGCACTCCTCTTTTTCTTTCTCTAGAGATGGAATTGCAGAAAACTGTTAGGAACCAGCTGGAAACTCTGAAAGTTTGTCCCGCAGCACTGAAATCTAGAGTAAGCTAAAGTAATAGCATTCTATTCAATTACTGTTCGGAATGCAAAATTAGTTGTTCTTCATGTTTCTATATGAAAGGAGTTTGGTCATTCCTTATGCATAAGAGGCGCCCACACCTCCTAAAATTCAAGGGTTGTGTCCTGGAAGTTCTTAGCTTAAAGTGCGTAGTTACCGATATATTTTTTAATGAAGTGTAAAGGAAATATGTAGTGTGAACTGACAAAGTTTATGTGGCCTGCTTGTTTTACAAAATTTGATTCACTATGTCGAAGAAGCAAACAGATTTTAAGATACCAGCCTATAAAAAGGCAAAGGGAATAAATATTCTTATATTACATTTATTTATTTCTAATTTCATTATAATAAGCTACATAGTTATAGTGTATAGTCCTCTCCAGAACTGATAATGCAGTGAGTGATAAATTTACCACTACTTTCACTAGGAGCAAACCCATTAACAGCCCTTGAGAGTCTATTCTAATTTAGCTTATTTTTTTAGGGTGCATGGAGAAGTATAGTAGCAAAAATTATGAAGTTCTGCATCTTTTTATTTGGGTGTATGGAGAATTATCTAATTAATTGTATCACTTTGTTAATTTTCAGATTCAAATGCACCATTGGTTTGACAGATATCTTCTCTAAACAAGTTGCAAGAGTTCAAGAAATTTTCTTTTGAATAACCAGAATGAGATGATTTTAATCTAATTCTGTTTATTGCATTTTCAAGCATATATTTTTATTAGTATTTGATGTGAAGAGAACATAATTAGGTTTCTCTATTGAATAACTACACTTGTATATTTATGTGAGACAATATTGATTCATGTTTTGAAATCTATTATTGGGCTGGTTATTGTTGTTCATATTTTTAGTTCAAAAAGTAATGCTATTGAATATTTATATTTGACAAATAATGCATTAGGAATGCTATTTAATATATATACATTACAAAAAAAAAAAAAAATATACATTAAAAAAAAAAAAAAATACTATTGAAAATGATACATTATATTCAGTAAATACTATAAATATTAAAAAATTATAATGAAATATGACGATTAAAGAATGTTATTAAAGCCAAAATTGTACCAAAAAATGCTATCAACTTAAAAAGGATTGCACGAAAAGAGTGTTATAAATACCAAAACCACGACCATAAGAAAATGCTATGTAAAATTTTTTTATAACATTTTATAATATCATTTATAAAATTTATAATAGATGTATGACTTTTAATTACACCACCTACGATAGTATTCCGAAAAATGCTAAAGAACGTGATATATAGCATTTTTTACAAGCTATAAATGAGTTGATATGTTGTAGTGTATGGACATGAATAAGATCATAGAGGAGATTGAACGTCAATTATATTGGTCTAGTTTGAAGAAAGATGTGGCTAAGATAGTAAGTACATGTAATACCCGTCAGTGGGCCAAACAGGAAGAGGCAAAACACTAGTCTATACGCACCTCTTCCTGTCCCTAGTTGCCCTTAGCAAGACGTGAGTATGGATTTTGTATTAGAACTCCCACGTACCACGAAGAATCATGATTCTTTTTTGTGGTAGTCGATCGTTTCTAGAAAAAGGCTCATTTTATCCCTTGTGGCAAGACCTCAGATGCGTCCAAGTTGCCACGTTGTACTTTAATAAAATTGTCAAATTGTATGGTCTGCCTAAGATCATTGGATCGATAGGGATGTTCGTTTCATTGGTCACTTTTGGAGAACCTTGTGGGAAAAAGGTTAATACTAAATTGAAAATTTCTATTGCCTTCTGCCTCAGATTAAAGGTAAAACGGAAGTGGTAAACCGTAGTCTTGATAATTTATTAAGATGTATGTTCCAGGAAAATCTTAGAAATTGGGATTTGATTCTTCCCACAGCTCAAATTGCATATAACCGTTCCATGAATCGATCGTTAGGTATGAATTCATTTGAAATTATTCATGGATACAAGTCTAGGAATCATTTTGATCTCATTCCCATGTCCTTGCATACTAGAGTATCTATGTCAGCTGAGGCATGTGCACAACATCTTCATGACTTGCATGTTGAGATTAATAAATAACTTGAAGCCAGTAATACATCATATAAATTTCGAGATGATTTGCATAAACGATATGTTGAATATAACATTGGGGATTACGTCATGGTCTGAATTAGACCGGAGCAGAGTCTACCTGGATTTGCCTCCAAATTGCAAGCTCGTAGTGCCGATACTTTAAAAATTTTAAAGCAAGTTGGCTCAAATACGTATGTTATTGATCTTCTACCATATCTTGGATACCACTCTATTTTCAATGTTGAGGACTTAGTTGAGTATAAATGCCATTTCAATCCCTTCGAGGATCCTCTTCTACCTCCATCTATGTATCTTGACCTTGAATCTCTTGCTACTTCTAGTCCAATACCACCTCTCACAGCACACAGATAAAAATGATGCTATTTTAGATGAACATATTGTGTTAACTAATGATGGAGAGGTTCAACACTTCCTTGTTTGTTGGGTTGATAGACCTAATGCTGACTGTACATGGATTCTCAGAGAGACTCCTGATCTAGATTTATTGGAGCTCTATTGGAGTGAGCATGATCTTCCTTTGCCAAGATCTCCTACCCTTTTAGGGAGAGTTAGTGAGGACACTAGATTTAAACCTCCGCTGACAAGCTTTTATGGACGTCGAAAGAAGCTTGTTCAACCACTAATTTATGGTTGGGAGATTGACTGCAGCTTCTTATGCTTTATCCACTCGACATGGTCGAGTTTTTCTCCCACCTCGGGAGCGTTGATGCAGACGTCCATTAAGATTTATTTTCTATTGTGAACTTTTATTTATGTTTCTATCATTGGGCTAATATTATGGGTTGGCCCAAGCCCCTTTATTTTCGGGTTGTTTATTTGATTATTTATATAGTTTTGGATAGGAAGAAGGGACAGACAACAAAGTTTTCTTCTTTCCCCAATTCTTCTTTTCGTTCTTCAGTTATTTTCTTCTTCTATTATTTCTACCTCCAAAGAAATTTTCTTCTTCCATTATTTCTACCTCTAATTTTTTATTCTTCGTAAACTTGTCTCTCATTCTCCATTAGTTGTTTCAGTTGGTGCTGCATCAATAACGCTTAAAATTAAGCAGAATTTATGGTTTGATTATTATAATCAAAATCAGCTGTGCAGCGAGCTTTTCATTGCCACTAGACCATAGTTCAGCTGCATAACTCAAGAGGATAATTGTGCAAACCCCGTTTGATCAGAACCAAGCAAAAGATTTCAATGGCCTCACAAAAATAGTTGAAAATGTTTACTGCCACAAAATGGATTTCTTTCCCCAGGAAGCTAAAAGGCATTATATACAGACTATCGCAGAAATCTTTTATGCTGTTATCTGAATGTTTGTAAGCTATAACAGTTGCCAGTGAATTTTCTGCAGTACCAAATACAATTAAAGGTCTATTTTGGAACAGCAGAAAACAGTATCAAAGGACCAGTTTAATGACCCCGAAATGGACCTCAGACTTGATTTAGTTTGCGGGAACTGCTTCATTTAAGATTCAAGCTGAGAGCTAAAAGAACTGTTTTCACAACAAAGACGACCCTAAGATGATAGCCCAGCATATTTTCAAGGACAACGCCTAAGAGTCGAGAAAATTTAGTCATCAGAATTATGGTTCACTCTCATCTGATTGAATATTGGGCGAAGGCAGTTGTTCTTCGTGTCCATCTCCTTCAGTAGCATTCTCAGGTTGAGGGACACCGTGGTCTCCACTTTCATTGTTTTCAGGGTGAAAATTAATGGGAAATTTGGTTACCCTTGGTTTGTCGGTTAATATGTTCCTTTGAATCCTATCAATCAAGATCTTTTGGGGAGGCTCTTCTCTCAGCTGCTCAGCATCATAATCATTGTTGACATAGTAGCCCACCCGAACAAATTCTTGACCGATATAAGAGCAGGTCAAGAGAAGTACAGTCACTCCAATTATATCTTCTTCACGGATCTTCGAAGGATCTGGAGCATCTGCCTGTCACCAACCTCACAAAGTGTAAAATTCCAACAAGTATACAAAACTTATGATGCTCGGACTCACGTACGGGTATGTATCTAAGTATCGGATATTTTATTTTCTAAAATGTAGGATCCGTTGAACATGGCTAAAAATAATCAAATTTCGGATACGAGTACATATGTAAGCCTTTCAAATTTCAATTTTTTTTACTAATCCAAGATGTCACTTTGATTAGAACAAAATCAATTATTCACAAAGAATGAAATGGTATTGAATAAGGGGTTAAGACGAAGAAATATAATTTTGAAGTTTAGTTTTTAGTCATGAGAAATGTTACATACAATAGAAAATGAAGGTCTTGATTGCAATTTGGACTTAATGGAGCACTAAGTATCACTATTTGGAATCCATTTTCATTTTATACAAACAAAACCCTAAATCACCGATACAAAGAGAGAAGGGGAAAAAAAAAGAGGAGAAGAAAATGGAAAGGAAAAAGAAAGAAGAACAAGAAATAGAAGAGAAAACCTAGCGCTGTCGCCTTTCTCCACCCTCTCAGCGGGAACGCTAGGTTTATAGAGAGCAAAAAGGGGAAAGAAGAAATGCGAAAAAAAGGAGGAAAGAAAAAAACGATGAAGTGTCTAGTTGAAATTTGGAAGATCCGACACATTTCCTAGACACATACCCATGTCGTGTCGGACACGGGTACTTTGACTATTTCGAAGAGTCCGAGTATCAAAGTGAAAAACAACAGTCGATTGCAAAATTATGTTTCAACAAAATTTAGTGTATTACCTGCAGAACAAAACGATAATTTCCCACATTGACTGGTCCAACAAGAACACTTTCTAGTAGTTGGTCATAAGTTTCATCCTCAGCAGATCCAACATAAATGAGTTTCCATTCCAAATCTGCATATGCATTTCAACAATTACAAACTGGAAAATTATGGTATTACTTTGTCCAACCAAAGCTAGATCATAAAGTTGACACCTCTGTGTGGAGGTAAAACCTAAAAAGAGTATTCATGGAAATGAACATTAATAAATTAAATAAACTAAAATACGAGAGACAGAAGATAGTGCTAAAGATGATATTAAACAGTGCAGTCGTCCCCCTTTTTTTGTGATAAAAGGTCAAAATCTTAAACAAACAAGCTTGGACTTCGCTAAGGCTATTGCTAGTATAAGACACTACAAACCAGCAGTCCAGCATAGATACGAACACAGAAATGGCTCCTTTCACACATACCCAAACTCACACACAGGGCTAAGTTTATCTCTCTGATTCCAAGAGACACTAGTTCTTTTCGTTTCAGTGCACGCCACTCAACGTTCTCAATTCTCTCACCAAATAATCATTAATAAACTAAGGAAGTCAAAGAAAAAGAAAGAAATAAATAAATTTTATCTCCCATATTAGTAAACTTTGCTACCACCAATTGACGAAGATAATTTTCATAAAGATGTACACTAACATCCTTTAGCCTCCTACAATTGATGTTCTCATTAACCCTCATAACCACATTTTTTCCTTTTCCTCTATAAAGTTTTCTTAATAAAGCTAAATGTTAATTGAAGTTGTTCTTCATAGAGTAAAGTCCCAGTTAAGTTGACCTTTCTTAATGCTGTTGATTATCTTTTCCCTCAGAGAGCTTTTAATTAGACGATCTTTCCTTGATGGATGGAAATGTTAATGGTTTTGTAGCTATATTATTTAAGGAATCTATGCTGAATAGAGCATGATTTGTTCCATCTGTGTAATTAATGCGCCAAACTTGTGTGCACGTGTAATACAGAGACTAATTGACTTTCGTGATTACACCTAACACTTCCAAAAACCTCAATTTGTCAAACCTCTTTCCAAATATATACAAGATAAAAGAGTGTAACATCATAAATAAAACTTACGAAGTACTGGCAGGTGACAACGGCTCATTGCACAAAAATCCCATCACATGAGTGCATAAATAATTTCTAACCAGAAACGTTAAGAGAAAGTTCTCCTGATTAATTACCCTGGTCATCAGAGCCCCTTCAATAGATTCATTAATCTATTTTATGCATTCAAAAGGTCCTGACGCTAGGTGAAATACTCCAAACCACAGGTTATTTCCCTCTCACGCATGAGAAATTTCGAGGCATAATAAATAAATATTCTAGCATCCCAATTATGGAAGCCCAGAGAGCAATGTCAATTGTGGTGCACCCCACCCGATCTTCATACTACAAATAAGTGCTGTTTGGTTGCATAAATAATTTCAAGAACAAGATATGATATGTCGACCTTGAATCATACTAAATAGTAGATACATAGCAAAGTAAAAGCAATTGACACAGCAACAAACACAAATAAACCATCAGGTTTTGTGAGTGCAAAGGAAATACCAAAATGTTCAAATGAAATTCGAATTTGTATTTAACATCAAAAGCCCTAGAACACGGAACGTACCTTCGTCCTCCCCAAATTATGACTTCACAAAACAAAATCTATTTTAGCTGAATTAGCAAGTCCTTCACTGATTAAAAGGAAATTATTTCATCAACCACCAAACATGACCAAAAATCCAATACCACATATCCTATTATTCATCTTCAAATGATAAATAAACCTAACAGACTCCGAATTTAACTAAACATGACATATTAAACACAAAAAAATTAAACAATCCTAGGATATAGATTAAATGAGAAACAAGAAAGTACCGTCTTTAAGAGCAGTAACACATTCATAGGAGATTTCGAACTGGAAAGGGCTTAAAAACGACGCCGGATTGTCCAACACCGCGACGTTAGTAATGTTAACTGCACTCATTATACCAGAATTGACTGTGGAGGATTTGAAGTACTCACAGAATTGATAAGAAACGAATTGAATGAAATCGTACAAAACACGAAATTCATAGAATGGAAAATTTGAAAATTGATGAGAAGAAGAATTTGAAGAGAAAAAAATGAAGAAAAACAAAAATTAAATCATTGGGACGAGAAATGTATAGCCTTTGGGGTTGATGCGTGTGTTCTGCATAGAACGGATTTTATATAAGTGACCGGCTACATTTATAGCAACCGGATATACCCGGTTCTGGAATTTGGCGGGATTTTGCTTTAATTGGGCCTATCGATAAAGTTGTTCGGCCCATTTATGGACACAAAAAAGATTAAATCCACCAACCACCCAACTTCATATTTTGTGTTATTATCACTACTTAATTTGATTTTTTTCATCACGGCCACCTAATTTTATACTTTGTGTCATCATGACCACCGAATTTGATTTTATTTTACCGGGCCATCCAATTTTATATAACTTTTCATCATGACCACCAAATTTCAACGTTTCATCATGGCCACTTAATTTTTTTTCACAATTTTCATTAATTTTAAGAGGGGTAAAACTGGAGGTGGGCAAAACCCGACCGAATCCACCAAAATCGCCCAAATTGAACCAACCCATCAGTTTGAGTTGACTTTTTTATTATTTTCATACGAGTTGGGTGAGTTGGTTATGTAGGCGGGTTGAGTTGGGTCGAGTTATGGGTTAACTCATGAAAATCGAATAAACCCGCCCAACTTAACTATATTTATGAACTTTACAAGTGTTATAATATTGCTTGAACGAAATATATTTATGATGTTGCTTGGATGAAATTGAGTCACTCTGTTTCTTCACATTACCTTCAAGAGCTACAATATTCAGAAAAACCTAGATCACAATGTCAGTTCTTGTTGGAAAAATTTTGTACAATAGTCAAAAAGTTTGAGGAAATCATACACAAATTATATACTATTAATTAATTAGGTTCTTTATGCGCGAACGCAATACACGGGAAGTCTTGAATATGGCACAAGACATTGAAACTTTTAAAATAATATTATAAGATTCGAATATAATGCATTTTACGAAAAATAGTATAAACAAATACACAAAATATTTTAATTGCCAAAAACGTTTCTGGCTTCATATAATTTAATATCAATATGTCCATGTAACATTTACGGGCATGAAGTGCCAAAATAATTCAGATTTTTTGGTCATTGTAACTATATAGACCTAATATTATATAAGTCATGAGTCAATTATAAATTTGTCCAACCCGACCCGTTCTACTTTAATCTTAGTTGACAAGTTGTTTCAAACCGAATAACTCAACCCAATCCGACCAATGCTTGGGTTGGGTTTCAATAGTGATGGCGATTTTCCCTACCCCGCCCTGTCCTCGCGGGGCCCCGCCCTGAACGGGTTGGTGAGACGGGGCGGGGAGGTGCACCCGGTCTCAGGTCACGAGGCGAGGCGAGGCGGGGCGGGGGTGAAGGAAAATAAAATAAAATTAATTAACTAAAAAAAAATTATTAACTGGAAAAAAAAACGAGGCAAACACTGGCCCCGTCCCTTGCCATCACTAGGTTTCAACATTTATACAGGTTGAGTTGGGTTAAATTATGAACAAATCGATCGTGTTGGATTGAGGTAAAAATCGACCAAACCCATGCTCATCCTAGGTAAACGATACATTTGCATTATATATATAAAATAAATTAAAATAAACTAAAATAAAAACTTATTTTAAAAAAATATCACTTAAAAATAAAATAAGATAAAAACTTATTTAAAAAAAGTCACTTAAAAAAATAAAAAAAGTTTTTTAAAAAAAAGTTTTTAAAATAAAATAAAAAACTTATTTAAAAAAAGTTACTTAGAATAATAAAATAAAACTTATTTTAAGAAAAAAAATGTTTTAAAAATAAAATAAAAACTTATTTTAAAATAAACATTTTTAAAATTGAAAAAACTTTAATTATTTTTTTAAATTTATTTTATATATATAATACAAATTTACCATTTTACCTCTTTTAAAATAAGTGGAAATGATGAAAAAAATTGGGTGGCCATGATAAAATGTTATATAAAATTCGGTAGCCACATTGAAACGCTATATGAAATTTGACAGTCATTGTGAAATAAAATCAAATTAGGTAGCTATAATGACACTAAGTATAAAGTTAGATGTTCATAGTAAAACAAAATCAAATTGAATGGTCTTCTTGACACTAATTATAGAATTGAGTGGTCATTGGTGAATTTAACCTACAAATAACTTTTTGAAATAGTAAAGGGCAAACAAGCTATAATGATTTTGCAATTTACTATTTTTATGTGCTTGCTTTTTAGTATTACTAGTCTCACACCTCGTGCAATGCACGAACTGTAATTTTTAAGGTAACATTGGGGTATAGAGCATTACGGATTGACGGGAGATTTGTTCATTGGATTAGGTTAGCAAAATTAACAGTGTAAATTTCCATATGATTTATCTATACAATACAATTCATTTGATTAAACATAATTGTAAAGTTTCGTAGAGCTTTGATCTGATCGATGGGTCGTTACAAAAATTGCAATTCCTTTGTGACCTTAAGACCGATTCAGCGCTCACTTAATGTACATGACTTCTTAGATCAAGTCCATGCTTTCATCCTATGGTCTAGACCTACATGCAAAATAATTCAGTTCTGTCTAGTTTATATGCCTAAAACTATAATAGCAGTTTTGTTCTCATGATATCAAGAACTTACGTAATAATTTAATTAGATTAAAGTTAATTAAGTCTTGGCAGAATCATATAACAGCAAATGAAAAACTATATACTTATTTTGACTTGAGAGGAACATTTTTCCGTCAGAAAAAATAGCAAAATGAAGGGTAAGAATTTGCACATTCTAGACTTGCTGATTCTTCACATGTCAAGGATGTCTCTAATTTCAAATATTGCACAAAGGAATGCTCAAAAGACAAGGTAAAGAATAACAAAAGTGCCAATCACTGCTCGTTGGAAGAGCTTTTCCCCAACCAGAAGGCAGGTCACCAGTAATGATACACTTCAGTTTTGCTACTTCCTCCAAATACTTCTCCTTGTATTCAGCAAACTTAGCATTTGATCCAGCTTCAGGGGTATGGCGGCTCCAATGTCTGCGAAAAATTGTATCTACATCACTATGCATTCACAAACGAAAATGGCATGACATTGATTCAAGAAGCAAGATTGTATTCTTAGTTCTTCACGTCCTCAGGCACGTGGAAGGGCTCCTAAGGCCATCCAAGGTTCTTCTTGGTGGCATTAACTTCCTTGGCACTCAGTGCACTTCCATGTACACTATATGAGTTCGCCTTGTTGGAAGAACCATAACCAATGGTTGTAGTCACCTGTACGGAAGAAGAAAGTTAAATAGAATTAACATTTCCCTTATAAGGTAAGGCATCTTGAGAATAAAATAGCTATATCAACATACTAATTAGTAATCAATGATTCTTAATATTTCAATAATTATAGTTTATTATTCAAAGATGACGCTTCTGATCACCATATTCAATGCATGCAAATCTGTAATATGCTCAAACAATTGAGAAGTTGTAGCATAAAAGAAAAGAAAACAATAAATCAACTTACAAATGCATGGTCTACCAAAAAATGAAGAAGGTCATGCATCAAGTTGCAGGTAACTGATAGAATGTGAATATTATTAAATGATATCAGATGTCAGTACAACCATGAACAAATAAGCTAGGAGAAACATCAGAAATATGGCATGAATAAGTACATCAATCCTTCTCCAAACAAAAATGTATGCACTTTGTACTAATCATTGAAGCGTGGCGATTACAATCAAACACATATGGACCAATTGGGCACGATGCTCAAATTCAGTAAACTTTGTTGCAATAATGCATGGTTAGTGCAGATATTTCGAGAGCAATATATTGAAAACACTACACATCTTATGTATTAATAGTTTCATTTCCACAAAATAACCTATTGATGGCTTCAAAAACCCAAAGTAGAGAGTCGAAAAGGCATATTTTGTGTGCGGAGAGTACATATAATATAGGGCGAACCATATAAGACAAAATATATCTGCAAATAACTTTACCAAAAGTTTTATTTTGTCTATACATGGAAAAAAACAAACGTTTTGTAGCACATTATATGCAAAAAATAAAAAATAAAATCCTGTCATTTACTCATATACAAGAGATGGGGAAATAATATAGGCAACAACAAATTACGGCTAAATATAGCAACTGAAACACAAAATAAATAATGTTGGATAATTGCAATCTTGAATTGGATAACAAGATATTTGCTGCGAAAACAGAACTGAGATTTAATAACTGATTTCAAATGCTGGGAAAATCCAATTATAAAGCAATATGATTGTCATAAAGAAATTGTTTAACACAGTTTATAATCTTTGAATATGAAAGACTACATAGCTATCAAATAGGACAATATTGAAGAATATTTGCAGAAATGTAGAGGAAAACGATATTAACAATATGAACATTTTTACATACATGTTACTCTAAGGGGAAGTCAGGTTTCAGAGATTACAAATCTATTGTCAACAATAACCATCGTGTCAAATTTTTTCCAATACCCTTATTGAGTCTAATGTTATAAACTTTACTGTTCAATATATTCTCTTGCAATTCTGAGCAGAACTCACAGTTTTGTGCAGCTTCTCTTCTTCATTTTCATTGTTATGTGGATTCTGCTTGTAGTCACATATCCTGAATAATCGACAAGAATCATTAATTACTAATGAATAAACTTAACTATAACATTAGGAAAACAAATGGTACCTTTCAAGTTGCAGTTAAAATTCGAGACATGTTACCTCCAACTAAAATGAAGTATAGAAAATGCTTGATTGGAGGAAGTGATATGGAAGGCTAGAAGGAAAAAGGTTCTAAGAAATTTAAATCTCATAATGGGAACTCTTCCTCATATGACAGCAAACAACGAAGCGTGGAGGTTATATGAGAACTGGAATATGCATTTTTATCTGGGTTCTTTATCCTAGGAAATGCTGCCAAGAACTCAATGCCAGTTGATAAATGGTAGGTAGACCCTAAAATTATTTGATTAAAGGAAATCGGCAACTTTTCGAGATTTCACTTTTGAAGATAATACCTTAGACATTGAAGTAAAGTTTCTGCAGCCGAAGCCTCTTGCATTGCTTCCATGGCTGCCATTTGCGCAGCATCTCTGTGCATCAAGAGGTTCTGTATATTTTAGGGAGGATAGCTTTCCAATTATAAATCTCACAATTTCATATCAAGAGAAGTAAATGCATCAAACATATAGAGAAGCATATAGTAAATCGAAATAAGCCAACAAGAATGACATGCAGATGAATATTTCTTGCAATAAATAAAAATGCTTGTTGGGTATACGACCAAAGTCCACATTGGTTAGAAGTGGGAGGGTAATGGGTTTCTAAGGATGGACAAATCTCTCCATTGGTATGAGGCCTTTTCGAATAAAACCC
>CAIGRP010090897.1:0-14172 GCA_903798385.1 Fraxinus cuspidata | reverse complement strand
AATGTGTATATATTTTCGATTTATTCGTTTAGACTTTAATGAAATATGAGTAGATTTAGAGTGTTGTTAAAAAAAATAATAATAATAAAAAAAAAGTCAATAACGAGCCGAGCCGAGCGCTCGGCTCGTCTAGCGGCCCGCTTTGGGCGAGCTTGGGCACGAACCGAGCTCACCCAAAGTTGGACGAGCCGAGGAGCTCGGCTCGTGCGAGCTCGTGTGGGCACGGCCCGAGCCGGCTCGGCTCGGCCCGACCCATTGCCACCCCTAAGTGAAGACCACGAGTTGCAATGGCTTCATTCAATTCAGACTAAGTAGATTGCCACCCCTAAGTGAAGACCACGAGTTGCAATGGCTTCATTCAATTCAGACTAAGTAGATTCATAAAAATGATGGCAGTAGACGTTAAATAATAAATACATGCAGAAATCAATTACGTTACGCAACATTCAATACAAAGCCAAAATACGAGATATGAAAATTTTTAAAAATAAAATAAACCTAGATCATATATCATTCTAGAAATCATAAGAGTTACCAAAAATCAAAAGAATAAACTAGATTCTAACCCTCAAACCAGGCTACCAGGGAAATTTAATTTGTACGTGTGTGCGTATTGGGATTTAAAATAGTTTATTCACCAATTCAACAAAACTTCAATTTGCCCATTATAATTATTCATTAAGTTGACTAATGATTGCAAAGCAAAAAATAAAAAAATTGGTTACCTTGAGGATTTAAACTTTATTCAGCAGCAGCTTCAGAGAAAATGTCAATCCCAATTTACAATAGTTGTATATAATTATATTTGAGCATAATAAAGATTTAAACATTTCGTAATTAAATTAATAGGTACGACAAGGGCGTCGAATGTACACTCCACGATAAAGATATAGTTAGTCACGAGGAAAATGATTATATTAATTAAATAATAATTGCAACATTGATGAGATTAAGTTCATGTTTGAGCCCCATTTTGAGAGAAAAATGCATTTTTGAATACTGATATTTGGAGAATGTGTGGTTAAAAGCTAATTTTTTTTATTTACGTGTAATATTATTTTATTGGGGAGCGTGTGATTAAAAATGTGCCTTCAAAAAATAAATTTTCAAAAAAATGGAACTCAAACAACCCCTAATATAGATAGACATGATAATTATGCAAATGAAGCACGTAGCGTTACAATATAGATATAGAGCGAAAAGATGAGAGAGAGAGTGTGTGTAAAGTTTAACTTAAGGGAAAAATACACAGGTGTGGTGTTGACGGTAGTGGTGGCGAGTTAGGGGGTGAGAGGGTTGGGGAACAAGTAGATGGGGGTAGAGGTATGCCTGGGCAAAAAAATCGCAAAATCTACCAAACCAATCAAATCTAACAGACTCGGGTTGGTTTGATACAAGTCGGTTTGATATATGTGATTGGTTTGGTTTGATATATATATTTTTAAAATAGAACCATGGTGGGTCGGTTCGGCCATGATCTGCAGTCTCACGTCGCTGATTAACCGAACCGACCCAACCCACTTACATATTTACATTTTTTTAGAAAAATATTAATGAAAAGATAAGTCATAATTTCATAACTATATCTCGATTCCCCCTAATCTATAATAATGTTAGTAAGTAATAGCATTGATAAATTTTTTCACAAGTTCATTATGTTATATTAAGTCTTTTTTCCTTCTTGGCAAGCAGGCTACCTAATGCATTAAAAAACAACAATTTTTTTAGGTTTTCTATTGATATTTCTATATTAACCTAATTTTAGTCGTAGTCAATAGTTCTTGTAATATAAAATTATTTAATTATTTTACTTCTTGTAATCTAAGTAGACCCAAAATCTAGACATTTTTTTTAAAATTCAATTTGGACTAAAAGTCTAAACTGACTAATCGAACCGAACCAAATCAATCCAAACTGATTTGGTTTGTATTAGTTTGATTTAAGAGTTAAAGTGGTTTGGTTTTCGCTGAAATTCACTCAAACCGACTAATTTGATTTTGGTTTCGAGTTTGAGTCGCAACCGACCAAAATCAAATTGCGCCCAAGCTTTGGTTGGGGTTGTAGTTTTATTTTTTGTTTTTAGTTTTTGATTTAATGGGAAAAATATATTTTGTTCAAAATGTCTCTGTCTTATTTGAGAAAAAATGTTAAAATTTTAATTTATGGGGTCAAATGACAATTTTTGGGGTAAAACGACGAAAATCGTAATTTTGGACTTAACATGTGGATTTGTAAGGCTTGGTATCTACGTGAGCGCAAGTGATAGGTACGTCAATCGTTTGGGGTGTCGAAGGTACATTCCATGATAAAGATATAGTTAGTCACGAGGAAAATGATTATATTAATTAAATAATAATTGCAACATCGATGAGATTAAGCCCGTGTTTGAGCCCCATTTTGAGAGAAAAATGCATTTTTGAAGAATAATATTTAGAAAATGTGTGGTTAAAAACTAATTTTTTTGAGTTACGTGGAATATTATTTTACCGAGGAATATGTGATTGAAAATGTGTTTTGAAAAAATAAATTCCAAAAAAATGGGGTTCAAACAACCCCTAATAGGCTATATAGATAGACATGATAATTATGCGAATGAAGCACACAGCTTTACAATATAGATATAGAGCGAAAAAGATGAGAGAGGGTGTGTGAAGTTTGACTTGAGGGAAAAGTACACAGGCGTGGTGCCTGTGGTGGTGGTGGTGATGACGGTAGTGGTGGCGGTGGTGACTGACAGTTAGGTGAGGGCAATTTTGGTTTGTGGTGAGAGGGTTAGGGAAGAAGTAGATGGGGGTGGGGGTAGGCCTGGGCAAAAAAATCGCAAAATCAACCAAACCAATCAAATCGAATCGACTCGGGTTGGTTTGATACATCATATATGTAATTGGTTTGGTTTGATTTTTTTAAAAAACAAAATAACGGTGGATTGGTTCGGCCATGATTTGAAATCTCAAATCCCTGATTAACAGAATTGACCCAACCCACTTACATATTTACCATTTTTTAAAGAAAAATATTAATGAAAAGATAAGTCATAATTTCATAACTATATCTCGATTCCCTCTGATCTATAATGCTGTCAAAGTGTCAGTAAGTAATAACGTTGAGAATTTCTTTTCACAAGTTCATTATGTTATATTTAATCTTTTTTCCTTCCGGCAATCAAGCTACCTAATGCATAAAAAAGCAACAAAATTTTTAAGTTTTCTATTGATATTTCTATATTAACCTAATTTTATTCGTAGTCAATAGTTCCTATGATATAAAATTAATTAATTATTTAAATTCTTGTAATCTAAGTGGACCCAAAATCTAGACATTTTTTTTTTAAAATTCAATTTGGACTAAAGTCTAAACTGACTAATCGAATCGAACAAAACTGATTTGGTTTGGATCGATTCGATTTATGAGCTAGAGTGAGTTGGTTTGGGTTGAGATTCATCCAAACCGACTAATTCGATTTTGGTATCGAGTTGGAGTCAAAACCGACCAAAATCAAATCGCGCCCAAGCCTAGGTGGGGGTTGTGGTTTTATTATTATTATTTTTCAGTTTTTGATTTAATGGGAAAAATATATTATGTCCAAATGTCTCTGTCTTTTTTGAAAAAAATTATTAAATTTTAATTTATGTGGTCAACTAACGATTTTTGATGTAAAACGATGAAAAATTGTAATTTTGACTTAAGCTGCTAATTTTTAAAGGCTTAGCATCTACGTCGGGACAAGCGAAAGATTTTGTGACAAATCTACTACTAAATGAAAAATTTGATACCTCAATTGCAATTCTTCTAGTTTTTAAGCGACTTTGATTTTAATATGCTTGAATATACCGGCATAAGCAAGACTTACAATTTTTTTTTGATTGAACGTGAATGGCGGTGTCGAGTCGTCAATGGGTTCACAGAGTTGCCGTGAATGGCGGTGTAATGTACCCAAAACTTAACGTGGCTTTCGCCAGCAACGGCCAACTCATATCCATTAACTTTTTCTTTTATAAAATAATAAAACCAAACTTGTTTTAAGACAAAAATATTAGTCTAACACAAAAATTACCAATAAAAACGAAGCAGATGGGGACGTTTGTGTTCGTGGCCATGTGCCGCAGTCCAGCGGTTAATGGGTTTGAATTTTGATTTTCGTTAATGAGTCAATTCGGCGATATGACAGAGTTCCACCCGTTAATCTTATGACGCCATCAACGGTACCGGAATCGAAACAATCATTTTTGATGTACGCTTTGATATATATCAAGTTTGATAGTTTGCTATATGGCAAACAATTATTCGCCAATTTTCAATCACAATTTTATGAAACAAAGGCAACGTTAATAATGATGTCAAAGAAAGAATGTATAAATGACAAAATCCAAATTAGAAACTTTTTTTAGTACAATTGTTAAACGGATATTATGCCCTTGTTTGAATCCATATATTTTTTTTTCAAAATTTATTTTTAATCATATATTTTTTAATAAAACTATTTTACATATAAATTCAATTTTTTTATTTTTTATTTCTTTAAACAGACATTCTCCTAAAAATCAATATTCTAAAATGTATTTTTTTCACAATGGGGTTCAAACAAGGGCTATGTACAGTATTAAAGTTATGACTAAGTTTATTGATATACATAAATTATTACGTGGTGTTTGACAGATAAAATAATGTTATTCAACAATAAATTGGAGAATGTTAATAACAATATTCATTATTAACTTCAATTATCTTTAAACTTAACCAAATATTCTGTATAATATTCAGATGACCTTTCAATTTAAGTAAATGACTAGTGTATGTGACAGTAACTTCCAATTAAACACCTAAAATAACGTCGTTAAAATACAGGTGACGGTAACCTGCGGAATTCTCGGTCTCTCCTCTGTCAACCAACACCATAATCTCTGGCCCCCCTGCATCTCAAAGCCGCGTTCAAGTGGGTTCCGGAGATTCTTGGTCCCAGCAAAGCAACTTATAATTAATTAATTATAATCATAAATTAACGGACCCAAAATATAATTAATATAAGAGTCCGTTTGATAAGTAAAAGTGAAAATGAATTCCAATTCCATATGAGTTGAAAAATAAAAACCCATCAAACTCATTTGAATTTGTTTTTCATGAAAATAAAGAAAATGCAGTTTAAAGTGATTGTATCTTGGAATTCGATTCTCATTTCTACGTCGCAATCAAACGGTCAAAGTAAATTCATTTTACTCGAATGTAACATTTTTCATCTGCAATCATGACCTAAGAACAAAATCCACGGTACAAAAGTACCCAGGCAGAACTTGGCTCTAATATTCCACTATTTTATAATATTTTTTCTGTGTTAAAAATGGTACACATATTATCTCTTGGCTCAAGAACAAAATCCACGGTACAAAAGTACCCAGGCAGAACTTGGCTCTAATATTCCACTATTTTATAATATTTTTTCTGTGTTAAAAATGGTACACATATTATCTCTTGGGAAACAGCTGTTGCATATTCTATTTTTGGGGTTTGAGTTTTTGCATTTGTGGGTCCAAAACCTCTTTTTTTGTTTTTATTTATTTTCTTTTGCTCTTTGCTATCTGTGTAAAACGACAGCCTAATTGACAGCCTGGAAAGAGCTGGTGCAGTTTGCACTGCAAAAAGCTCTACTACTTGAAATTGGTGGAGGTTTGAGTTCTCTTGGTGGCAAATGCTTTGCATTTCATTCCATGGCAAATTACTAGTCTTTAGCTCTGTGAGTGAGGTAAGGTTCTTGAACAAGCTTCGATTTTTTCATTTTTATTCAACAGAACCTCCAAATTTTCAGATTATCTTTTCAATTTTTTTATGCCAAGTTTGTTTATGTTGCACATTCATTTTTTACTATATCGGCCATATGTTATTAAGCATTGTTTTCTATAGATCTTGGGATAAATAGGTAGTGATTTTTGGGATTTCTGTGTATAGCATTTGAGGGCTTATTCGGGATTAAGTTGAGATTTTCTTGAAATTGGAAATTTAGAATCTTGGCTTTTCTAAGGAATTTTATCCAGTTTGAAGTGGAGGGTGTTGTTCGTTTCTGTCATTGAAGATTTGAGATGCTTGCAACGTTGTCTACTATGAATATAGCGATATGGGTAGGTGTGGCTCTAGGTATTCTGAGTCAAGGATCTTATTCCTCGTACACTCCTGCTGATAACTACTTGCTGGTCTGTGGATCTTCACAAAATGTCACCTTTAATGATCAGATCTATGTTCCCGATTCAGTACATTCTTCAGTTTCTTTAAAAAGTCAGGGAAATTCTTTTGTTGCTACCTCCAATTCCACTCTCCCATCTCCAATCTACCAGTCTGCTCGAATTTTTACGAGCACGACATCTTACAAATTTGATATTGAGAAAGAAGGCAGGCATTTGATTCGCCTTTATTTTTATCCTGTTCCCGGCCACAATTTGACCTCAGCCTCGATCACAGTTGTTACTGAGAACTTTGTGCTCTTGCACAACTTCAGTTTCAAGACTTTTAATGGTAATTACCTGTTTAAGGAGTATGCAATCAATGTCACATTGGATAACTTGGTACTTAATTTTATTCCTTCGAATAACTCTATTGCATTTGTTAATGCAATTGAAGTTGTTTCTGTCCCGGATAGCTTGATCCCTGATCAGGCAGTGGCAGTATCTCCCTCTGGCCCTTTTACCGGGCTTTCTGGACTTGCTCTGGAAACTGTTTATCGTTTAAATATGGGTGGTCCCTTGGTCACTGGTCAGAACGACACTTTGGGAAGAACTTGGGAGAATGATGTTAAATACCTTCATGTCAACAGCTCAGCAACTAATGTTTCAGTTAACCCTTCGAACATAAAATATGGTCCTGCTGTTTCCCCGGAAATAGCACCAAATTCAGTTTACTCGACTGCTGAAACCATGGGAGATGCAAATGTAGTCAGCATAAATTTCAACATCACTTGGGTCTTGCCAGTTGATCCAAATTTCACGTATTTTGTTAGGGTACACTTTTGCGATATTGTGAGCAAATCTATGAACAGTCTGGTGTTCAATCTATATATAAATACTGATATTGCGTTTGGGAGTCTGGACCTATCAAATCTAGCTGGAAACTTGGATGTCCCTTTCTACAAAGATTTTGTCTCCAACACTTCTGCTGGTTCGGACACACTTTCTGTTAGTGTTGGTCCGGACACAAGTTCCAATTCCATGAATGCTATCATGAACGGCCTGGAAATCATGAAGATTAGCAATGGAGCTAGAAGCTTTGTTGGACTTTTGGCTGTTGAAACTATCCTCGTGGTTCGTCCCAAGAAGAATAAAATAGGTATTATTATTGGCTCTGTGGGTGGAGCAGTGGCTGCATTGGCGTTTATTGGGTTGTGCTATTGCTGCTTGGTTGCCCGAAGATCAAAGTCCGCCCCCCAAGGAAATACATGGCTTCCTCTGCCTTTATATGGAAATTCTTTGACAATGACTAAAATGTCTACCCTTTCTCAAAAGAGTGGAACGGCAAGCTGCATTTCATTAGCGTCCTCCAATCTTGGCCGATTCTTCACTTTTCAGGAAATAATGGATGCAACAAATAAATTTAACGAAAGCTCCCTTCTTGGCGTTGGTGGTTTTGGTAGGGTGTACAAAGGAACCCTGGAAGATGGGACTAGAATTGCTGTCAAAAGAGGGAATTCAAGATCCGAGCAGGGACTCGCAGAATTCAGGACAGAAATTGAAATGTTGTCTAAGCTTCGCCACCGTCACCTAGTGTCTCTTATTGGCTATTGTGATGAAAGATCAGAAATGATTCTGGTCTATGAATATATGGCGAATGGGCCTCTCAGAAGCCACCTATATGGAACTGAACTCCCGTCTCTCTCTTGGAAACAGCGACTTGAGATATGTATAGGTGCTGCTAAGGGACTTCACTATCTCCATACTGGGGCTGCTCAAAGTATTATTCACCGTGATGTGAAAACAACCAACATACTCTTGGACGAGAACTTTGTTGCCAAAGTAGCTGATTTTGGTCTATCTAAAACTGGACCAGCTCTTGATCAAACCCATGTGAGTACTGCTGTTAAAGGTAGCTTTGGTTACCTCGATCCTGAATACTTCAGGCGGCAGCAGCTCACTGAGAAATCAGATGTCTATTCATTTGGCGTCGTTCTATTGGAGGTTCTCTGCACAAGACCGGCTCTGAACCCTGTTCTTCCTCGGGAACAAGTTAATATTGCTGAATGGGCAATGACTTGGCAAAAGAAGGGCACGCTGGATCAAATTATGGACAAAAATCTCACAGGGAAGGTGAATCCGGCTTCTCTGAAGAAATTTGGAGACACTGCAGAGAAGTGTCTGGCGGAGCATGGGGTTGATAGGCCTTCCATGGGTGATGTTTTGTGGAACCTCGAATACGCTCTTCAGCTTGAGGAAACCTCATCTGCTCTCACAGAGCCTGATGATAACAGTACAAACCATATCCCTGATATTCCGTCGACATCACTCGAACCATTTGACAACAGTGTGAGTATAATTGAAAGGGTTAATTCTGGCACAGATGATGATGCTGAAGATGCTGCCACCAGCGCTGTTTTCTCTCAGCTGGTAAATCCACGGGGAAGGTGAAACAAATAAAATTCTTGGATTTTCTGATCTCAGCTGTTCAATGTTCCTATTGGATTAGACTTTTGGCCCCAAGACAGGCTGGATATTTATATCTCCTGAGAGGCAAAGGTGATGTTACTCGGCGAATTTACCTCAATTTTTCGTAAAAATATGACTCAATGCATAATATATGATTCGAGGGGCTAATTCATCCGTTCAAAATTGTAATTGCATAGCCACAATAATTGTATTATCGTTTTCAGTTAAATTAATGCAGTTTACAGCTGCCCTTCTCGTTTACTTGACTTGGGATGATTTATAGATCGTACTTGCACTGGAATCATTCATAATCATCAAAGGAGAAGAATATAATTATTAAGCATATTCGATCACGTTTCAATTGAATATCTCAATATCCTTATGAAGTGGTGTTTTTCTCCAACCAATGGTGCTGTTTTACTGTAACTTGAAAAGATTTATGCTTTTTTACTTAATAATTACCAAAGCTTGCCATAATCTCCAGTCTAGGAAACAAAATATTATGGAGCTTGCGATCTGTTGGCGCAAAGAAATTCTCTGGTTTGTTAAGTTGTCCTTTGATTACAATAGATTATTTTGTTCATTATCTTATATAGAGCAGAATGAACAAGAGCTATGCCCCAAATATCTGTAAGGATTCATTCAATTTTCTATGTATGAGATCTTAAATTTCCCATCTGTTCTTGTTCTGTTCTCTCATTTTCACTATTTCAGCCTAATAATATCTGCTTAATTCTTCAGTTTTCCATTTCCCCCCTACTTTTTTACATTTCTTGTGGGTAGAAAGGGAAAAGGCAATTCGTTAGAATGATGCAACTGATACAGGAAAATTCAAAATTTAACAGTAGGAGTAGAAAGTAAAAAGTACATCGTTCTCTACTTATTAGTCGTCGTTTATTACCAAAACACGGATCTTCGTCTTCCAGTTGCTTTCCTCAGAATTTGAAAGCTCATCCTCTTCTTAAACGGATCACACGAAGAAAAATGCCCAACAAGATAACACACGGAATGACCGCTTCCATTGCCATCCCTAGTGAATGTAGAGTAGAGTTGTGCGTGGTTCCATTTTGGTTTGTTTTCGAAGAATTGGAATCGAATCGAAAATCAATGTTCTCTCTCTCTTGGAACCATTTGGTTGTATTAATAGTATTTTAATCGCATCAGAATTGAACCGAATTTAGTGATTCTCATTTTGTTTGGTTCGGTTCCGGAACCAACAAATAATGTTTTAAGTAAGAGTTAGAGGGGTTGATTTTTTCTTAAGTAAGACACGACGATCAACACGAATGAAGTATAAAATGAAAAAAAAGGTTAATTACTTGGCCCATATTTGGTTATAATGATTCCGATTCTTTGCCCACTCCTAAATGAAAAGAAATGAATTAAGCTAAAAAAGTTAATGGTCATTATTGAGAAAAAAATAATGTTTTAAATAGGGATTTTTTGAAGATTGTGTGGTTAAAAAGTAAGAAAAATTTTAGATTTACGTGCAAAATATTTTACTTATTTTTCTCTTCTTTTGTCAATCACATATTATTAAATAAAATAATATTATAAGTAAATCTAAAATTTTTTCTTTCTTTTTTAACTACACAATCTCCAAAAGTTTACTATTTTTCTCATTATAACGCGGAATGATGAAACCCAAATAAGGAACAGCTCAACAAAATCAGATATTGACTCAGTTGCGATTGTAAATCCCGTTTTGGACCCCTCATTACGGCCTCTTATTTAATTGCCCACTAAACGCACAATTTCCCTCCAATTAATTCAATGAGTGAACTCGCCCAACACGTCGTTCTAGGCAAAGCTCACAAGTACACAAAACCCTAATATTGGATTTTCAGTAATTCGATTATTGCCCTACTGCTACGTGTTTCTTTACTCTGATACCACTTCAATTAGCAATTTGCCGTCTATAAACGACTTTATTGCTCTGAATTTGGGAGAGTTTAAGATTCCAGCGCTCAATTTGATTTTAATATTCTGTGGTAATTTTCGTACTTGCTTCGATTGTTTAGTTTTTGGTAGGAAAAAAGAGGTTTCCAGAGTGTAATTAATTTTTAATTTCTTTGCGTGAAATGAAAGATGGTTCTGGATTGAAAATGAATTTATATGTATACAGGTGATGGTGAGTAGTATTTATCGTTAGTTAGTCAATTTTACCGGAGTCGAATATAAGAAGAAAAGGAACATGGAAAATAAAAACCCTAATGATAGTACTTAGGTGTGTCGTGGTGTTTGGGTTTAGAAATGTCTTGTTTTGTTGTAATTTCTCTACGTTGAGTTAGAATTTGTAACTGTTGGAAGGTGGAAAGAATGGGGGAGACTAGGGAGACCTCGGTATCGGATAGCTCGGGCTTTAAGAGGTCATTGAGAAAGAAAACGGGTGTAAGGAATTATGATGAGAATTTGATGGATGAGTTGATAGAGAGCCATTTGGGTGCTTCTTCGAGGAAAAGGAACAGAACACACGAGGATTTGGAGAAAGAAACAGAGATTGAGGCCATGATAGCACTATCTTTGGGATTTCCAATAGATAAGTTATTACGCGAGGAAATTGAGGCTGGAGTTGTGAGTACATTGGGTGGAAAACAACAAAATGATTATATAGTTGTGAGGAACCACATACTCGCAAAGTGGAGGGACAATGTTAGGTCATGGCTTTCCAAAGGGCAAATAAAAGAAACTGTGAGTAATGAGTATGCACACTTGATAAATGCAGCTTATGACTTTCTTTTGAATAATGGATATATAAATTTTGGGGTTTCACCAGCGTTCGAGTCTCAGAATCCTCATGAATCTATAGGAGGGTCTGTAATAATTGTTGGCGCTGGACTTTCTGGCTTGGCAGCAGCAAGGCAGCTAATGTCTTTTGGTTTCAAAGTGGTGGTCCTTGAAGGTAGGAATCGACCTGGGGGAAGAGTTTATACTCAAAAGATGGGTCGAAAGGACAATTATGCTGCTGTTGATCTTGGTGGCAGTGTTATAACTGGTATCCATGCCAACCCTTTGGGTGTTTTGGCTAGGCAACTATCCATTCCTCTTCATAAGGTTAGAGATAAATGCCCACTGTACAAGCCTGATGGAACACCCGTTGACGAAGAAATTGATTCCAATATTGAGCTTATTTTCAATAAGATGCTGGACAAAGTCACTCAATTGAGAGAATTTATGCGTGGATTTGGTAGTGATATTTCTTTAGGTTCAGTTTTAGAGACACTTAGACTATTATATTCTGTGGCTAGAAGTGATGAGGAAAAGCAACTTCTCGATTGGCATTTTGCTAACCTGGAATATGCCAATGCCGGAAGCCTCTCGAACCTTTCAGCTGCTTACTGGGATCAGGATGACCCTTATGAGATGGGAGGAGATCACTGCTTTCTTGCAGGTGGAAACTGGAGATTAATTAGGGCATTATGCCAAGGAATTCCAATCTTCTATGAAAAGAAAGTTCAGACCATTAGGCATGGTGATGAAGGAGTTGAGGTCATTTCCGGAAACCAAGTTTTTCAAGCAGATATGGTCCTGTGCACCGTTCCCCTTGGGGTCCTCAAAAAGAAAACTATTGTCTTTGAACCAGAGTTACCTGAAAAGAAGCTTGCAGCAATAGAAAGACTGGGATTTGGGTTGCTCAATAAGGTTGTCATGGTATTCCCTCGTGTTTTCTGGGGGGAGGACTTGGATACATTTGGTTATCTTAGCAAACAGAGTTATAGACGTGGAGAGTTCTTTCTGTTCTACAGTTACCATACTGTTTCTGGGGGTCCAGTCCTGGTTGCACTGGTGGCTGGGGAAGCTGCACAGTCTTTTGAAAATGCAAATCCATCTGGTTCTCTTCATCAAGTTATGAGCATTCTCAAAGGTATCGTATATCTTTGAACTGAAAGTTCGAAAATAAAAACACTTTCCATGAATCTGTTGAAATTGTGTTTTGTCATTTGGTTTCTAATTTTTTTGGACTTTGTAATTTGTGCTTTTCATTAGATTTGCAGCTGTCGAGCCTGCTTACGCCATTTACACTTATTTTTGCAGGCATATATGGTCCAAAGGGCATCAGCGTGCCTAATCCTTTGCAATCCATATGTACGAGATGGGGAACTGATCCTTTTTCTTATGGCTCATATTCGCATGTCAGAGTGAAGTCATCCGGCAATGATTATGATGTACTCGCAGAAAGTGTGGGAAGCCGTTTGTTTTTCGCTGGTGAGGCCACAATTAGGCAACACCCTGCCACCATGCATGGTGCCTATCTCAGTGGCCTACGAGAAGCTGCTCGCATCCTCCGAGCTACAAGGGAACAGCAAAATAATCCTAAGTGCATGCAGAGGAATATTGGACCCAGCGATGATACTTTGTTGGATCTATTCAAGAAACCTGATCTAGCATTTGAGGAGTTTTATTTTGTCTTTGATCCTTTGTCCCAAGACCCAAAATCATTGGGGATTATGAGACTGACTTTAGGGAAGTCTTGCAGGGAATGCAGTATTGAACAGTCTAGTTCAGAGAAAAGAGAGGATAGCTGTCAACATTTGTTAAACGAACCGCTTCAGCTTTATACAGTAATATCTCGTGAACAGGCACTAGAGTTGCAGCAGGTGACTGGAGGAAGCGAAAATCAAATGTCCTACTTATACAAAACTCTCGACCTGAGGCTAGTGGGTGCCAACGGATTAGGACTTTTGGGTAATTCTGTGACATCTAACATTATTAGTTCGCGAAGAGGGAGAGGTCGGTTCCGCATGTCTGCTGGACAGCAAAATGCCGTATACAAGTGCTCACGTTCTCCATGATTAGAATTGTAGTCACCTCAATGATTTGTACGCATCCACAGTTTTCATAAAATGAAGGTACAGAATTAGACGTGTTTTTTGATTCTAGGTCCTGTCAAGACTTTGAAGGGGGTTATTTACTGACCCAGCGACATATTTTTTGAAATTCATGTAGTCACGCAGAGAAATTTTGAAGTAGGCCAAAGACTGCTAAACATAGATGACTTTAGCTGGTGAAGAAGTTTGCTGAAGAGAAGTTGAGCTCGCTGAATAGCGGAAATGGCATTTGTAGACACACCGCCCCTTTGTGCTCATTGAATTTTACTGTTTTTCCCGATTTGTGTTGCAAATTGTAAGCGTGTATACTAGAAATTTTTGTGTTAGAAAAACAAAATAATATTATGAAGTTGGATTTGTCATTATGAGCAATGTGTTTTTTTTATTATTTTTTTAATTTTGTATAAAATGACAGGCTTAAGAAATAAAAAAGGAATGACTACTAAAGTTAACCATTAATAGATGATAAAAAAATTAAATAATCAGATAAACTTTCTTATCAGGATTCATCGTGGTGTGGTGTACAATGAAGAGAATTTATGGCCAAGTTTAAAAGTAAAATAAATTTACAGTTATCCCTTATTTTGTTCTACTGAAAAAGTAGATTAGAATCCAATTTTAAGTTAATTTTAAAGATATATTTTGTTGACCTAAAAAAATGTTGCCAACAGATGTTGAGCCCACTCGTGCATACGTAAACCAAATTCTAACACGTAAAGATAGAT
>CAIGRP010090884.1:0-41814 GCA_903798385.1 Fraxinus cuspidata | reverse complement strand
CAGTTATAACTTGAATTTTGAAATTTTTTATTTTTCAAAACAATTTTTAAAAATGGCAAAAAGAACACGTTTTCAACAATTTCAAAATGAACACTCAAAACACAAAACTCAAAATGAATTCAAAACTAAAAACACAAAATTGAAATACAAAGAGAACAGCCCCTTAGTTTTTACATCTGCATAGTTTGATCCTCATTATTTTCAGAATATATTATTCTCTCTTTTCTTTTCAATCACATATTGTTCAATAAAATAATATTATATAAAAATTCAAATTTTTTTCTTTATTTTTTAACCACATATTTTCTATCAATTTATTATTTCAAAATACATTCTTAGCCAAAAATGAACTCAAACGTATATGGTAGTACCAATACATTTTTTTTTTTTTTATACACAACAATTCTGGTAAAAATCAGGTAAACCTCTTAGCCCCAATTTGGCCATATTATTTGAGACTAATTTTTGAAAAATGTGAGGTTAAAAGAAAGAAAAAGTTTTGAATTACGAGTAATATTATTTTATTGCAGAATGTGTGATTGATAGATGATAGTGAAAAATGAATTATAATTTTAACAAACACGAACTAGCTAATAGTAGCGCACAATTCTAAAAGCGCTATTTTCAGTTAACGTATGAATCTGGTAAAGCACGCTTCTAGTGCACGTGCAACCTATACATGATAACATATCGAGTGCCTCTTAGATCTACTCCTAAACTCATCTCCACTTTTGAGTGTAGATAGAGAGAGAGAAAAAAACACGGTGAGAGTGCCAGTGTGTGAATCCATCTCCAGTCCATTTCCCAACCAGAGAAAAACCAATGGGGGAGGTGACTATATATGCATACATACACATTCCAATCTGTTTTTTTTTTGGTTATGAAACTCATGTCTTGCGTGTTTTTTTGTGTGTAGGAAGAAAAGAAACCAGAGGAAGCAAAGAAGCCTGAGGAAGAAATGAAGAAAGAAGAAACCCCAAAAGCTAATGAGAAACAGAGTAATGAAAAGAAAGAGGAAAAGAAATCCAAGGAACCGCTGCCGCCACCGCCGCCGCAAGAAATCATCTTGAATGTCTACATGCATTGTGAAGGCTGTGCCACAAAAGTCCGCAGATGCCTCAAGGGCTTCCAAGGTAATTAGATCTTTCTTCATTTTTTAACCACGCGTCTTTTAGTAGATTTTCAATCACAAATTCATCAACTTTAATCAAAATCTAGTAAAAAATTGATTTTATTTTTATTTATTTTATTGTAGCTTGTGAATCGAACCTTATAGAATGAGGAAAAGGGATTTATGTATTCTATCCCGAATTTACTTTGCAGGAGTAGAGGATGTAATAACAGATTGCAAGACGAGTAAGGTGATTGTGAAAGGTGAAAAGGCAGATCCAATTAAGGTTTTGGAAAGGGTTCAAAGGAAGAGCCACCGTCAGGTGGAGCTTCTATCTCCAATCCCAAAACCGCCGGCGGAAGAACCTAAGAAACCCGAAGAAAAAGAGCCGGCTAAAGTAGAAGAGAAAAAACCAGAGGTTTGTATGAATTTGTGGATTTTTTATACTAAAATTTCCCTTTTAAAATTATTATTGGTTTTTGTTTCTTTTATAGCCTCCGGTGATTACAGTAGTCTTGCAAGTTTACATGCATTGTGAGGCTTGTGCTCAAGCAATCAGAAAGCGAATACAGAGAATGAATGGTAAACTTCATTTTTTTCTTAATTTTATTTTTTATAGAAGTTATTTATTTTAAAACTTAAATTCTTTTAGATTCATATAATTGTTATTCTTTTTGAGCTTTTATTGCCCTTTTCAGCTGTGTGTGAAGAATTATTTCTATTCCTTTCTTTTCTTTTCTTTATTTGCATCTACAAAATAGAAATGTTTGATTAATGATTATGTATTCTTATTACTTGACAATCTGTAAATTCTTTAAGTGGAATAAAATATTTAATTCTTGAGATTCTGTCCGAGTTCCTTCAATTTGATAAGTTTGATTTTGTACTGCAAATCCAAAAGGAAGAAACATGCTTTAAAGTTACTTAAAAGTGATTTTTAAAGTTGGACAAACATGCTTTCACAGAGTAATATGTTAACACGGTCAAATTTTGATATGTAGGAGTGGAAAGTGCAGAGCCAGACCTAAAGAGTTCACAAGTGACAGTAAAAGGTGTGTTTGAGCCTGAAAATCTTGTTAATTATGTATACAAGAGAACGGGAAAGCAATCGGTGATCCTGAAGTTAGAGCCAGAGAAGAAAGAGGAGAAAGAGAAAGACGGTAAAGACGAGAAGAAAGCCAAGAAGGGAGAAAAAAAAGCCAAGAAAGGTGGTGAAGAGGCGAAAGAAAACAAGAATGGAGGCGGGGACAATGGTGGCGCTAGCGGTGGCGGTGAAGAACCACCGGCTAAACCAGAGGTCGAGCCCGAGGTCGACACCACACTAGAGTTGAAAAAGAATGAATCCAACTATTACTACCCTCAAAACTATCAGATTCAACCTCAAAGATTTGTCCAAGAGAATTATGGATATGCTCCACAGATCTTTAGTGATGAAAACCCTAATGCATGTTCTGTTATGTAAATTTTGGGATGAACAAGGGGTGGGGTTAGGGGGTCACATGGTTAACTGTTCCATGGCCTTCCACTCTCGACATATTGTGGTGCTCTACATGTGGCCCTGTCTAGGGTTCCATAGTATAAATCTACAGGACGTAGAATTTTGTGCCTTTTCGTTTTTCTTTATTATATAATTTTTGTCACGTACCATGAATAAAAGTACTATAATATATACTATTGTCTTGTATATATTTTAAATCTCGTACGGTGCTTGATCTTTGGTTTTCGATACTATTAACTTTTTTGTTAAGAACTAGCATTCTTACCTAAAAATACTCAAAATTAATGTCCATTTTATTTTAATTTAAAATAGCTTTTCAGTTAAAAATGATGGGTCGACTCAGCTTTACTATATCATATATTTTATGTCTATCTAAATAGGTTTTGGATGTTAAAACAAATGTGGTGGTGTGTTTTATTACTAGCAAGCCACTTATAAGAAGACACTACGTGATGTAAAAAACAATAAGCTTATAAGAAATATAGAATGAGTAACGGAATCAAATTTTGTAGGATCGAATCATGCTTCACGTCATCATTTGCTTAATTATATATACTTGATAGGCTCGTGATCATTGTCTGTACGAGGCTTTTGATGATTATAACTTTTGTCATGACAATTTATCGGATCGTCTATATCTCTATTAATTGCATCATACTATGTAATGCTAGAGAGCCCAATCCTCGATCTCGTTTCTTTCAACCTTATTTATGACTCAACCTCAGTATGCTTCACCATGATATAAAAATCGTGCAAGGGTGGAGCCAGGGAGGAAAAAAGTTAGACTGAACTGATACATAGAATAAAATTCACAAAGCTCAAAGCTGCCCCTCTTTCTCCTCCCCTGAACACATGCCCAACCTTGCCTTACCAACTAAAAATATTGTTGTTCGAAAAGTAGGGCATTAACGATTTGCCTCGATCAAGGCAAGGTCGAACTCACCAATACTAGTTACTCTATTATTTATAAGCCAAAATTATACGAAAGAAGAGGAACAATTTAATCTTTTTTATCAAAAAATTTGTCATCTTTTCAAACAATCAAACACCGCATGATTTGAGTATCATATTATCTTGAACCATGCTACATGTACGATCATGAGTTAGCAATAATTTACACCATCCATTTTTAAACTGTTTTTCAAATTAACATCAAGAATCTTAACAACACTTGAATTGTCAACAAACATTGTACAAATAACTTTGTCTTTAGCCAACATCCTACATCTCTTCCATGGCAGGAAGTTTGTTCGGGTAATGGGTTGTAGATTCAACATAGTTTAATGATCTAACATGAAGTGAAGAACTCAAAGCGATTTTGCAACATCAACATAGGTATATACAGTTAAGGATTTTGTCATTTGTGCATTCTTCCCTTCGCGTAATTGCTGACATTGCTTTTTTTTTTTTTTTTAAATGTGGACGAGAAAACTGTTTTTTGTTTTTAAAAAAAAACTGGCGAAGAACAATTTGCCATACATGTCAAAATGTAAAACCACCAAGCATGATTGTAGAATTAAATCTTCGATCATAGTTTAGCTCATATTTGGTGTAGTTAAAATCTAAATTTGTTAGATTTGGATAAAAGTTAATGGAATATATGATCATTTTTAACTATTTTTAATACTTTAACATGAAATATTTAATAAAATTTAATTATTAATTATAACATAAAATTTTTTCAGTTTTTTTGAACTAAACACAGGCTTACTTTCAATCAATTCTACCTCAACTCACAAAAGAAAAGAAAAAGCTATTTTTATCCACAACTATCATTTTCACTTTAATGCACTGTTGTACTGTAATTTTTACTTTTTCACACGTCTCTTTTTATCTTTATATCTTGCTGACTGCTGACGTAACAAAAGATTATCTATATATGCTTTTTGTGAATCATAGGACCAACCGCATTGTTGAATGCAACCTAGTAATAAAAGACAAGTTCAAATCAATGAGGGGCCTATATATTCACACACACAGTATGACATGATCTATGCCGTTGATTCAGGGCTTGAACAATCAAGCACCAGTTCAATCAGATCAATCGCTGGAGCGTTTTCCCTAGTTTGAAACAACGTGGCCACGTTCATGAACATGGCCCCGTTTCAAATAGGGGGCAATATGACGCCCCACCTTCTTGAAATAATTCTTTCAAATTAGCAGTAATGAAAATTGTCTCGACTATTGTCTAGTCGAGCTGAGAACTTCGAGAGCAATAATCGACTTGCCATCTCAATCTTGTGAACCCCTTATTTTGCTATGTTTTTTTAGAAACCGTAACACACTAATTGAGGAAAGGGCCGGAGAAACTTTCCAATGATGAATCGGGTATAGAACCAATGAGCGAGAATCGATCTGGTTCTTTCTCTGTTTATTCCGTTACAAAATTTCGCTTTAGCCAATGATCCAATCAGATGAATAATTGGAACAAGAGTATCGAACTTCGACTAGAGGTCGTCCATTTTTATTTATTTTTTTGAGGAGACAACACATTTCAAGTCTATTTTTTTTCTTTTTCCGATTGATAATATTACAGTGAGTGAGTGAAATGTTTAGTGTCTAAAAATCACATCCTCGAATCAAATCAAGCATGCTTCTCTATCACATCCACCCAAAAGAACATTAACATATTTCACAAAATGATCAATACACTGGAGAAAAAGTCCAGCATATATTCGCATGGAGAAATATTTGTGCTAAATCAAGAAGAATTCCATAATTGTTTTATGATTATAATAAAGTTGCTCAACAATATTGTAGTAGCTTCAATGCCTCACTGTTGCTACTATCATTGAAACGGAAAATTCAAATACTTCTTTTACTCGCATTGACGATTTTCAAAATGTTTTTAGAATATTCTTCAATATCTCAATAATTCACTGACGATGCATGGGAAAAACTCAAAAGCTATGTTTAGCCCCTGTTTTGACAACCATTAATTAGAAAAATTAGAATTTTGAACGGTGATTTTTAGGAGAATGTGTGGTTTATTTTATTGTGTGAATATTTGGTTGAGAATGAGTATGTAGAAAAAAAAATTTGAAAATAATGATTGCTAAACATGAGCTTAGTTAAGTTTAAAACGTTTACCTAGAATTGAAAATTTGTAAGTTACTTATTTTATTTAATTTGCTTTTAAATGAGTAGTTTTTCATGTAAAATAAAAATAACATATTCAAATTTGGTTACTTCTAACCTCGCTTAGCCAAACAAGTTCAAACTCAAGATTCTTGAAACTAAGGTTTTAGCCCACAATTTTTTCGTCCTAAATATGCACTAATCTTGATATATTCCCAAGTGAAAAAAATGATCCCCGATACATGTGCCCAATATTTCATCATAAATTCGGAATATATAAACAAAAAGGAAAAAGAAAATAATTTTAAAAATAATGGATTTTACAAAATTTGTACGTAATATGGCTCATTTCACAACGTTTAAAAGTTCATGAGCTCCATTTAGCAATCTTTTGAAAAGTAAAAAAAACAAAAACAAAAAAACTGCTTTTCTTGTTCTTACTTTTTAATTTTTATCTCTTTTGGTTGTAACCAATCAGAATTGAACGTGCATGACATGTTATTTTGAAATACTTTATAAGTGTTGTAAAAGTAATATTTGATTCTAATTTGTTGGGAGGATTAGACAAGTCTCAAACGAACTAAGAAATTAAAATTTAGGACAAAAATTTAAGAGAATTAGTAGTACTCTCAAAACTCAATTTTTATGATGAAATACTATAAATGAACAACATTTTTATTCTATATTTGATACATAAGAATTGATTGCTAATACACGAATTTAAACCCCCATTAAAATTTATACATGAATAGAAACATACACATCTATAATAATTCTAAATTCATGTAGATCAAAATTCATCAAGTCAAAGATTTATTGAGTTTAGATTGATGTGAATGTTAATTAATTAAGAATTACATTACAAGAATTTTGTAATATTACATATTAAAAACGAAAAATAAATTATTATTGAAAGACTTATAACATGATTAAAATCGTTCAAAAAACTATTCTTACTTGATATGATATTTAATATATTATAAATTACTTTATCACGATACTAAACAATATTAAAAAACAAGTTTGGTCAATAATTTTACACCCTTTCCACGTTCTTGGAATGCGTGGCGTTTGTCACTTTATGCTTGGAATGTATACTTTTATTAGAACAATAAACTTAACTTCATCTCCAATACAATTGAATATTGTAATTTGTTTACTATTCCAAACTTTAGTTTGTATATTCAAATTTGAATGGATATTTATACATTTTTAACTCTTTCATTGTATGTATTAGAGAAATATTATGTACGTGATTAATTTAGATAAAAATTGATAAAATATGTGATTGAAAAGTTATGAATCTCATAAAATTACTTACCGATTTTAATAAACTTTTTTAGTTAAATCTAATAGTAGTAGATAGAGATGAGACACGTTTTTGCAATTGCATTGCGAGTGTCGTGAGACTATTTTTGTACTTTTTCTTCACGCGATAAAAAGCATTTAGTACGTCGAAGAAAGTTTGAAATAGAATGTATAGTTTATTGTTAATAAATTTGTACATCCAAACCTAAATCTAGATGTAGAAGCAAGATTATAATATTTATCAACCATTATTATTTATTGCAATTGTATATTCCCATGAATAGATAGGGAAGAGACCTAATGACGCCTCGACAAAGGACTTTATTGCAGGCATAGGGATACGAAAACTACTATTTCCAAAGCACTCATTTTTTTAACCTTATTTCGAATATTTTAAGAAAATGTCTTGCTACACGAACATAGGGAACGATCGAACACACACACACATATGGAAGAGTTGGCATTTTTTAGTTCAGGGGGGACCCACGCGCAAAATGTGAGGGTCGATCAACCCCTATGTCAAAATTTTGGGCACTTCAGCAAAATTCTTTATGAAAACTAGACTGCGACTATGACTATGCCTATTTGGTTTTATTAAAAATTTAGCCTTGTTTGATTCACATTTTTTGGGTAAAATATGAGGTAGTGATTTTTTTGAAGAATTTATGATTAAAAAGTAAGATTTTTTTAAAAAAATACGCGTATAATTATTTTATAGAAGAATGTATAGTTGAAAATAAATTTTGATAAAATGTATTTCTTGAAAAAATTGGGCACAAACAGGGTGTTAGATTAAAATTTAAATTCAAGTCAATAATTAATTTTAATTACATATTTTACAGGACTCACAATTTTTTAATCACGCGTTTCAAATTTTTTATCAATATTTATTACAAAAATTATCAATAAATAATATTTATTAAAAATTTGAATTTTATCTAAATCAAATAGGGATTAGAAATTAATCCAGGTTTAGGACTGACATTGAGATCAATTACAACCAAAGTTTTCAGAAAAAACTGTAGGGAATTTTATGCAGTTTGAAGTTATACATCGTATTCATTTGTATCGTTTACCGTTGAGTTTTGCATTTCTTTTCTTTCTTTCCTCTTTTTTTTTTTTTGACCTTTTTGCCTTGTATCTTTACTGTTTTTGAATATTCATATCAAGTTGCTTGGGCCAAAATATTTACAGTTGTTCAAGAGCTAAAATCAAGTTAAGTGGTATAGTTGATTCTCCACCCAAAAAAATTGTAGATCTTTATTAAATTATCATGTAGTTGACTTCAATAGATTCCTTACCACATCTCCACCAACTTGTAAATTATCCATATATTCGAACACAAACCGTTAGGCACTAAGATCATCATTCAAATAAAGAAAAAAGAAGGACCAACGAATATTGGTACTTTAATGGTTAAGTCAACTGCCTATATAAGAGACGTAGGGAAATTGGATGCGAGAAAGACTAACGAACAAGGTTATGGCTAGACATAGAATTAGGTACCTTGGTACGGATTATAGTCAAGTATATAGTAAAAATTAGGTTACCTTATTGGAAGATGGG
This sequence comes from Fraxinus cuspidata, assembly GCA_903798385.1. Taxonomy (NCBI): domain Eukaryota; kingdom Viridiplantae; phylum Streptophyta; class Magnoliopsida; order Lamiales; family Oleaceae; genus Fraxinus; species Fraxinus cuspidata. The sequence continues at coordinate 33,253 of CAIGRP010090884.1, read as the reverse complement.
GCTACTAATAAATATGTCGTGTGATTCGTCATAAGGTCTTAGACCCAATCCACGAAAGGTTATCATGATCGTATTTGATCCAATTCGGTTGGCACAATCAATGTTTGGTCAAAGGCTAATCAATAATGTGTGTGAATCATTTATTGGACTATTTTAACCCTATTACAATTTAATTATTTCAAAAATACTTTAATTTTCGTTTTTCAACACGTAATAAATACTAAAAAATTCTTATAATGTATGAATTTTGTATATTAATTATCAATTAATTAACATTCACATTAATCTAGATCTAATGAATCTTGACTTGATGTATCTTGATCTACTTTTCTGAATGTGATTTATCTGATTAAAAGAACTTTTAAAATTAATGTAAGGTGACTTTCTCAAAAAGTCTTTTTACAAGAAAACAGAGAAGACATGAATGAGCCCATAACACCTATTGTTAATTTAATAGGTTGGCTTCATAGCCTATGGGTGTTAAATGGATGTGATCATTTTGTTGGAGAGGGGCCCATCAAGGAATGAATCTAGAAGGTTAAAGATTCTTGGACTATCACTTGAAAACCTTCATGGATTGCATTTCCATCTTTGAGTTTAATTGGCCCATCAACTTTGATATCTTATAGAGCCCTTATGTCGAATTCTTTCACAAATTAGGCACTTAATATAAAAAATAATTAAGTTAATCTTATTACGAATAGTTCAGTTTCTAATTTCTCGAATTTTAAAAACTGGTGTAAAATTATATGAAATTTAAATTCAAATTCCTTTAATTTCTATTAATCTTACTGTCTTCTAAGTGATATTAAGGGAAATATCGTCCGTCGTGTTTAGAATTTATTCTCCATTTCACTTTTCTGGATCACACATATTATCAATCTTTCCCATCCTACATTAATCCTCCTAATTTTAGTTGAAACTTAGCCCATGGCGGGATATCAAGACTTTAATCTAAATTAGAGTCAACAATTAAACCTATGTTTGATCCTCATTTTTTCAAAACTCATTTTTAACTGCACATTATTTCATAAAATAATTTTACACGTAAATCGAAAATTTTTACTTCTTTTTTAATTGCATATTCTCTAAAAAAATCACTATTCCAATTTTTGTTTATTTATTTATTCATTTTACTAAAATTGGGCTCAAATAGGGGCAAATTCCATCCACTTATTTCATGGAATTCACAATATTTTAACCACACAATTCATCAACTTATATCAAATCTACTAAAAATTTAATTTTAATCTTCACAAAATAAGGCCTTATATTCATGTCACAACTTTCACATCTTGGTCGGTGAAGAAGATATAGAGGTTTCATTTAGAGTTTGTTTGACAATCAATATTGTAGGAAAAAAGAGTTTTGAATAATGATTTTTAGGAGAACGTGTAATTAAAAAGTAGGAAATAATTTTTGGTATATGTATAGAATATTTTATTGTGTGAATATGTGATTGAAAATGATCATGTTGCAAATCATAAAATAAATTAATGGTAATCAACATACTCTTAATGTCTCTCTAATCACACCAAAACTGATCATATTTGAAACGCTATCGAGGATGAGCCAAACGCCGCATATTCGTCACAATTTTAAAGGTAAAAAGAAATCACAAAAACAAACACGTCACCTCACATTGAGGGACAAACAACAACGGTCACAAATATATAACAAAGAAAGACGTGGGCACCTATATTAGACGTGACAAAAATAAAAATGAATGTCAGGAAGCCTAACATATCATTTCACTACTTACATGCACGGTCCTAATAGATCACAATACACGCTTAATGGCTATCCATACTTTTTTATATCGATCACAACAAAAGGAAAGAAATAAAGAATGTCAGTCCGCCCACAATTCCATTCTGTTCATGTACATAATTGATGACATAGATGAGTAATGAAGAGATGATAGCTACTTCACCAAAATTTAATAGGGCCATTTTGGAATTTCTTTTCACATTTTGAAGAGACATTTTAATTTTTAACGTCATCTTGATTATAACGGAGAATGTCTATATAAAATAAGTTTTTACACACTACAAAAGACTCTCTATTTTTTTTTTTTTTTTATTCCCTTTTTTTTTTTTTGGCTCTTTTTTCACTTTTTTTCAACAATCATTTATTTTTTTCTCATATTTATTATATAATTATACGAACCTTTTAAGTATGAAATACCAAAAATCTATACTTGTGATTTAAAACTAGTAAATAAATGAAACCCCGACAAAATTTGCTATTTATATATATATATATTTTTTTTTTTTCCACTAAAACCTTCGATTGACATGTTTGATGGATTACAGTAAAAATAAGTTAATATCGATCAGGGTTATTAAATTTTGTTGTTCATTGTTTCAAGTTTATGCTATCTAAATTCCAAAACTTCAAATATTATATGCAAATTTACAACCGACACCGACCTGACTGAGATTTACTTGGGTTCTCAACATGTCACCGACTTTATGCATCAAAAACAGCGACGCGTGGCTTGCGTTCGAGGAAAAGCACATAACAATCATGTTACTAATGTCCCATTTTTATTAAGATTTAGATCGGATGACTACTGATCTGGCCGATGCTAATCCTAGATTGCCACGTTTTTTCCAGAATCTGATGCCCTTCTGCCACGTGTCCCAATCTAGCCCCTTATAAAATGCTGTCACCATCTTCTCCGAAATTTGTAATCTGAACTTTGTCTTTTCAGTCTTGACTGTTTTAAACCGTTTTCTCATCGCAATCAATCTTTTCTTCATTTGTTCTCAAGACAAGACATGGGTCGTTTTTGGACTTTGCTCACTCATCTTCACGCTCTTGCTGGGTAATTTTATCTTCTTGTTTTGTTCGAGCTGGTGGGCTGGGGTGGGTTGGGTTGGGTGTGGGGGGTGCTTTCATAGATTCTTGCTGACTCTCTTTATGTACTTGTGCATGCAGTCCATCGATTATGTTGCTCTATCCACTGTAAGTGACCCTTTTCTCTCTCGTTTAAGCGAAACTCAAAACGTGATTTTCGGCCTCCGTGCCTGTATTTTACTCCAAACAATACGTCGAGTAACTCTCAATCTAACAGTAAAAGCTAGATCATTTATAAATTTTTTTTTCGGTTTACACCCCTTATCTAAAGTTTTGGATCGAACTGACAAAATTGAGTTATTTTGACCCTAGAGTACTAACAGGTTCGGACACGAGATATCTATCGAGCAACTGTAAATAATATATTTATTTTGTTATATTTACGTGACAGATATGCATCGATAGTAGCTATAGAGAGCACGTCGAAATTAGACGATGAGCAATGGCTTGCTTATTGGATTTTATATTCCTTTCTTACCCTCGCGGAGATGTTACTCCAACCCGTCTTAGAATGGTAACTAAGTACTTTTTTCACAATAAATTGAGTATATTAGTAAAATTTAGAGGAGATTAATTAATTAATTAATTAATTTGCAGGATACCAATATGGTACGAAGTGAAGCTAGCCTTTGTGGCATGGTTGGTTCTACCACAATTCAGAGGTGCTTCTTTTATATACGAAAAGTTTGTTAGAGAAAAACTAATTAAGAAATATGGAGGAGCACATTTTCACAAGTCACCTATTGGCAAGGGCAAAAACAAATTTGTGGATTTTGTCACCCCCAAGAAGGCAAGTTGCTGTTTTTATTTTTCGTCTAAATTTTTATTGAGAAACACCATTTTAATGGAATTTTTTTTTTTTTTTTTACTTTTTGGAACAGGGAGAGCACGAAGCCTACTGATATTTGAGGAATTAGTTGATGATCGCAAGTAGTTATTATTGTTTAAATTAAGCACTCGGGTTGTAATGTTTTTTTTTTTCGAAGTATGTTGTCTTGTATAAATTTGTAATCTTTACAGTTAATAATGGGATAAGTAATTCTCAATTAAAGATGAAATTTGAAGTTGCTAATTGAGTTGTCTCATTTTCAACTTATTTTCCTTGGAGTTTTCGTTTACAACCTATCACGAGACCTCAATAAATGATTAATTTTCGGTAAAGAAGACTATCATTCCTTTATTAGTTGAAATTAGGTAAAAAAATAAAAAAGTTTGAGAAAGAAAAAGCAAAAGGAAAGTAAATAATTCAATTCTGTTGTTTTTTGCTTTACTCAACAACCAATTTGTTGACTGGTTCGCATCTAAGATGTTGATTGTCTAGGACCCAAGATACTACAAAAGTGATTTTAATTTTAATTTCTATCACACAAGTTGTTACGCCTCGCCTCTGAAATTTAAGTTATCACGTAGCAAACTACGTGGACAGAAAAGTCATCAAAAATTCAATGATCAAAAGTGAAGAAATTATATAAATGGCTAAAGCTGTCTAAACAATTGAAGTGCATCATTCGAAACGTTGTATAAAAGACGGAAGAATTCGAAGCTCTTCACGAGAAGAACCTTCCTCCAAGGCCCCCTAATCAACCTGAAACTTATGAAACTAAAGTTGTCTCTTACAAGATCCTTAGACGATTTTTAGAAATGATTGATGTAACGTATGTAATGCAGAATCTCAGGTTTGTCGCCTATTGTATACGGTGGTTGACCCATTGTCAATGTATTTATTGTATATATAATAGACAGTGATGTGAAACCCCAATCAAGGAGATGAAGCCACGTAGTTCTGATCGAACGGACACCACGTCGGTCAAAACACTATAAATAGAACCTCTTTGTAACTGGAAAATGGTGAGATTCTTGAACTTTAGACTCTTGATCCTTGAGAATAAAAACAATCTTGCAAAATTCAATATATATCATCTAGTTTTTCTCCGTATTCATTATTTGATCATTTTACGGACTTACTTTGGTATCTAATCGATGATCATTGTTCTCGCAATTATCTTCGTTCCATCCGTTGGTGCTTGAACACTTTTATCTCACGCAGTGAACCATTTCCCGCGTTACATTCATTCCGCTTCTTATCGGCACTCCGATCAAAACGTATCGAAATTGGTTGAAATGACGTGAGTGAGCCTGACATATGTTGCTCACGTAAACTCATGTTTTTTCGGGATCAACGGATATCTCAATTGAAATTGTTTTAATTGAAATCTGTCTTATATTGAAATGGTTTTATAATGGTATATTGTACTTTGCTTGTATCATCGACGATAATTTCATTTTATTGACAGTTGAATAAGATTTTGATGCGGAGATTTTTTTTATTCTAATCAGGATGTAATTTTTTTTTCACATTAAGGTAATTATGTTCACATCAAAATTTTTCCAACTGCATCACATTTTAATTAAACTAAAGTTCTTCAAATTACTTATTTTGACAATTAAAAACGATTAAATATATTTTTAGTATGGTTTTTAATAACTACATTGTAATTTGATTTCATGACAGGTCCATAACTTTATACTTTATTAAAATTATATTTTAAATTGTTTTCATCGCATGGTCATTATTATATTAACATAACTTGTGCATGAGTTTTGTCCAAAAAATCGTTTAGATGGAATAAAATGACTTTTTAATCAAACATAATCACGTGATTGCATTAGCTTGGTGATTATTTATATGAAACTCGGTTGTATAGTAACTGTGTAATATTTAATTTGGATAGAACAATTGCACAATAATAATACAATACGTTAATTATCCAAATAATGCATAGTTCACAAAATTTAAATTTTAAGTCACCTAAAAAATTTAGAAAAGCTGTTAGAACTGATGATTTATTATTATTATTATTATTATTATTATATATTTTTTTTTTTTTTAAATAATGCACAGTTCAAAAAAGCAATAAGCTGCAAAACTACTATAACCAGTGGCGAATCCAGAAATTTTGTTCAGTTATGACGGTCGACGGTTGACTATCAACCGTCGATCATTAACGGTCGCAATAGCGAGATCGTTTACGAAATACAAGATAGAGGGAGAGATGAATGATTACAGGAAGAATAATATAACAAATTATTAACCGAATTACAGTACTAAATATATAAAACACTCATCAATATATATAAATCACAAATCACTAATACGATACAATCTTACTTAGTAAACATAAACTTAGACAACTGCATTTTACGGGGTTTCATATTTTGAAAACGTTGTAATATTGCTTCATTCTCAATTTTTCCAAAAATATATTTTTCTTTGTAAATCACCAATTTGCCATTCAATAAGTCATTTCTCATTTTGTTGCGCAAGTCACTATTGATTAGATTCGCAAAAAATACGCTTTTAACACTTGCAGTTGCCATGGGTAATATCAAAATCAAGGTAATCAACCTATAAACCAATTGAAAATAACAAGAATATCATGTTTCAACCAACTTCTGAGCTACACAAAATATATTACTGAGGTTAAAGAAAGTTTTGTCCATTCTCATAAGCATAAAAAACTTATCAAGTTAAAGTCGAAGTAATAGAATCTCTTCAGTATTGAAGTCCAATGGATAGAATTGAGCAAGACATAGCAATTTAGCCGTATCAAAAGCTGCAGAGGAATCTCTAGGACTTAAAACACGAAATAAAAGTAATGAGCTCAATAGTTGTCTCTGAAAAATGATCATTCAACTCTTACAAGATTGAGTATATTGTATGACAATACAAATCAACATAAAAGATATGATAATAAGTCACCAGCTGTGCTATACGCCTAGGTCGACTTCTCAATACTACAATATCATCTATATTGGGCACTAAATTATGTTTCTCAAGACAAAACTCAATCACTATACTCAACAAATTAACCCAACCGTTGTCTCTCATGTTCTACAATGCAAACTTACACAAATTTAATAACCTCATAATATTTTAAATATCCTGATCATTCTTCTGTAAAGCTTGTGAAAAGACGTCTGTAATTGTAAGAATTTCAAACATAAAGTGGAGAGTGAACACAAACTCAAAATCTTGCATAGTATCTATCTGTCTTGTTGCCATTAATCTCTGATCTGAATTTATGCCATATTTTTATTCTCAAATCAAAATCAAAGCTCATAAATGATAAATTAAAATTCATAATTCAATTATAGTGCAACATAAATTATTTATCCCAAATCCCAAATTTGCATATTCACAAATCATAATTCTCGTTCCAATGCTAAATTGTCAATTAACTCATAAAACATAAATCATGATTCTTAAGTAAGGATATTCATAACTCATAAATAAAAAATAATAACAAAACCAGAGAGAGAGAGAGAGAGAACTCACGGGCTCACGGTCACAGCGGCAACCGACAGCAGGGTCCTTGAAACAGGTATGGTTCCGACCTTTTGACTTTCGAGACTCAAATCTTCCGGCACGACTGGACTGGTCACTGATGGAGGCGTCACTGAGAGGCCGGTGTCGATAGAAGTGGAACTGTGTAAATTGTAACTGATTTGTGGAAAATGGAAATGGACTTGCGTGAAATTACTGGACCATATATACATTTGCACTTTGGATTTGGGCCTAGTTAAATAAAAAGTAGAGGCCCAACTAAGATGAATTATAATTTCAGCCCAACTCAATGCAAAATGCCAATTTAAAAAAAAAAAAGGAAGAGGAAGCCAAACCCTCACCTCGCGCTGATCTCCTTATTCCTTATGCCAGTGCACTGTTTTGATGTAGCCTAGCACGATCGACCACACCCCCTTGACGGGTGCAGAGTCCACCATTGATTATAACACAACTCCTTGATATCGAAAGTTACACAATAACTTTTTATAAATTAAGGTGCATTTTTTCAAAAAAACATCCTTTTACAAATTAAGGTGCATTTTTTAGGAAAACATTAGCAATAGAATAATAAAAAAAATCATACAATTGTTGGGTTGGCAGCACTTGTATAGTATATTTTCTATCATTGTTGTGTCGAAATCCAAAGAAAAATTGTCAAGTGTTCTTCCGTAAAAATTTCTGTTTTTTCTGTACCTGTAGATAACTATTAGCAATATAATGTTTGCTATTTTCTGACATAACGGGGCCAGATGGTCTCCTCTAGTATAGAAATGGTGAAGTTTACATACGAATGATAATCCAAAGCCAACCATGAAATTAAGCTACAATTAGGTTGTGATAAAAATCAGATTTTCTCAAAAATACACTTTTCTCTCTCTTATTTTTAACCACACATTTTTCATTAAAATAATATTATACGCAAATAAAAAAAAATCATTCTTTTTTAAACATAAATTCTCCATCAATCTAATAATCCAAACTATATTGTTAAAAAGTAACGGGGCTCAAACATATAAATTTTGAAAAAAAAATTGATAAAATGTATGGTCAAAAAATTGATAAAAGTTATAAATCTCAAAAATATGCGATTAAATATTATTGCAGAGAAAAACTAATATAAATAATCCACTGATCTTTGAATAGAGTTTATTCTTGATTTGTAAATCTGAGAAGTAATTTCCTAAATATAGTCGTTTGAATTACCTTCCTTAAAATTTATTACGTAGTCAGTTCATTAATTTTGTTGACAGAAAATTTTATGGGGTTTGAAGCGTTTGTAGAAAAATTTGTTTAATAATTATATTGAGAAATAAACAAATTAAGTGCTTGTAGAAAGATTTGTATAATACTTTTGGTGGGGCATAACTTTTTTCTGGTTTAAAGTGCTAGTAGAAAGATTTGTTTAATTAACGTTAATTATCAAGTTCTTGGCTTTCTTAATATAATAATTTTTTTATGGTTGAATTTTTATATATCGCATTCGCATTGGTCTGAATGAATTGTGACTTTTTTTATTTTGATTCTTTTAGAATCACTTCTCTCCCACACTTGTTTTTAACAACAAAATCTTTTAAAATAGTATTTTCACATTTTTCGTTAATATTTCTCTACCTCTTAACTTCACATCTATTAAAAAAAGAATTAAAAATATCCATTTCTAATAAAATTAATAATATTTAGATGACTAAAGTGTTGAGCATTTCGTTCGCATGAAGTTCACGCACACGTACACACACCATTGACGAGTCTGAATTTACATCACTTTCATGTGTATTTATTTATAATTGATGTGTAACTTCAATAATTGAATAATGAGTACTCACAAAACAATATTAATATATAAATGATATTGCAACATCTTTAATATATTGATTAGTTTCCAAATTTTTAGTCATAGTTAAATTGTAACTCAACCAAGTTATATTCATGACTCCACCACATGGAAAAATTAAGGATCGTACTAATTTCTTTTAAGCCGAGCTAATATATATATATATATATATATATATATATATATAAATTTTTACACAAATTTTTCGAATGTATTACATGTTCACAACAATTTAGATAATGATTTACTAATAAAAAATTTTACTAATAAAAATGAATTTACCCATTAAAAATGGATAATATGCTGAGCAAGCCCAGTACACTCCCTCTAAATCCGCTACTATCTGCAATGGATTTTAGCATAAATAATTCAAATAAATAAGTACATCTATTTAGTGTTGTAAATTTGGCTCGTCGGCTCGAACGATCCGTGGCCCGATCTGGGAAAAGCCTGAGTTGGCCCGATTCGCTTGGCTTGACTCGTTGACATCCCTATATCTATTCATCACCATATAGCAATTGATTGAGTAGGTAATTGTACTCTTGACCTCGATGCACATGCGTCCAATTACATCCAATTATGTCCCTGTTTGGTGTCCTTTCTTTGGAAAAATATTATTTTGAATTGTAAATTTTTAGAAAATGCAAGGAATAAACTGGGCTTACGAGTTGAATATTTTATTATGTGAATGTATGATTGAAAATAAATATTTAGAAAAAATAATTTTGAAAACATGGTAGACAAATAGAGGCTATATAAATCATTACAATGTTATATGTTTTTGAAAGGAGTTAAAATTTAGATTTAATCTAAGTCAAATCAACAATTAATTCTAACTATACATTAATCTAAATCAAATCAATAATTAATTTTAACCATACGTTTTATATGATTCAAACCTTTTCAATAACACATTTTGTCGAATTTTATCAAAATTTACTACAAATCTGATTTTAATCCCTACCGAACATTGGCATGACCTCCCATGCATTAGCTGGTAGAAAGCTCCCTGTGTGGTGAAACAATCAAGGTATAAATTGTCCTCGTGTATCTTCTTGATTTGAATTCATACAAATTATACGTGTATGAATGTATGTGATTCTCGTATAAACTTTTCATCTATAGAATTTTTAGAGAATATATCTTGCGTCGACATGTAATAGACAGTAGTGGCCAAAAATGGTATTAAAATAAGTGTTGTCGTTATTTTAATGATATTGTTTTGATTTGGAAAATGATAAATTAGTTTGAAAAACTAGATTTTATAAAGTGCATCAAAGATAATAAGAACAATTAAATAAATTATTACTTAAAAAGCCATGTTAGTATATTAAGCCCGTTTGGTGAAAATTAAAATTAAAATTTTAATTTAAATCAAAGTTAATAATTAATTTTAATATCGTGTTTCATGAGGCTTTCAACTTTTCAAACACACATCTCATCTCTTTTTTATCAAAATTTATTAAAAAATTAATTTTAATTCCAACCGAACGGGATAACTATTTCTTCTCTCTTTTTAACCCATTATCCGTTGAATTACAGCGTAGAACTCGATACTCATCTTTTTCTTTTCGACTAACTTTAACTTTATCCTTTTTTTTTTTAACTATCATTTAATTATGTTGTTCGAATTTCCTTAGCTAAAAATTTCTATTTTAGGCCAATCAATTGCTTTATTTGTACTCCTCTTCCAGTTATAGTCATTTATTTTTCTTTTCAATTTGAAAATTTCAAGTTCAAATTGGAAAAGACTGTAAAAATTGAAACTGTAGAGCACCTACGCAACCCGAACATCCTTTAATCATCTATAATATATTAAGAATTTGTTTTGAGCCTCAATTTTTTTTACAAGAATGCATTTTGAAATAATGATTTGTTGGAGAATGTGTGGTTAAAAAATAAGAATTTTTTTTATGTTTGCGTGTAATATTATTTTATCAAAGAACGTGTGGTTGAAAATAAAAAAGATAAAAATATATTTTGAAAATATTGAAAACCAAACAAGAGCGAAATATCATATCAAGTAAAAATAATTTTTTTAACGATTTTAGCCGTACTATAATTATATTATTTCGATAATATCATACTTTTCGTTTTTCAATATGTTTGATTTATTTAATCATTTAGTTATCATTATTGTACATGTATATTTAACAGACTCAATACAACTGCGTGCTTTCATTGATTTATGAATTTTATATTATTAGAGCATCTCCAATAGACTCTTTAAACATGATATGCTTTTTATTTTAAATAGCCAACATTTAAAATCATGTTTCAAGAGACTCTTTAACTTAACATTTTAATTTAGAGAGCGTGCATGGAGAGCCAAATCCACTCTCTATAATTAAATGCATTCAAAGTATTTTTATTTTCAATATAGGAAAATAATAAAATAATCTAAAAAAATGCTAGTTAAAATAAAAAATATTTTTTTGGAGTGGTAAAATTAAGTGTTAAATATAAAGAATTTGTTGAAATACTTTAAAATTTAAACTATCTAAATTTATCGATGCTCTCCAAATGATAAATGTGCTCTTTAAAAATAGAGAATCTCTTAGAGATGCTCTTAATTCTCAATACTTAACATTTACAATCATTTAGTTATTATTCATCTTCATTTATGTATTTCAATGTTATTAATTCTAATTATAAGTTAATTATAATTTCATATTCAAGAATGAATTTCATTATTCACGTCTATGTATTCTAATTAATATCCAATTTTACCTAATTGAAAATTAAATAAATGATTTAACATTCATTTTCACGTGTATATTTCATGGTATTAATTCTAAATTAATTGAAATTTTCTCATATTCAAATATTACTTTTACGATACTTATAAAACATTTCATAATAATGAGCAACGCACGTTCGACGTTGATTAGTCTCAAGAGATTTTCTTAAGTGTTTCATGGATTGTTATCTAGGTGCCATCTAATTATAGACACTTTCGATGTACATTAATGTTTAATTAACATACAATTTAGCTAAATTTTCATTTTCAACGTGTTTCACCTATAATTTAAGAGAGGAAAAAATGAAAAAGAGAAATAATAAATTTTGATGACTTACTCAATCTAAACCTCTACATTTTAGACGGTATTCTTGATAATGGTTATCAGCTAAATAAATACTTTGCAATGAAGGCAAAATTTTATAGATATGATTTATTTTAACTTATTTAGCCCCTGTTTGACACATATTACTTAAAAATATATTATTTTAAAATTCATTTTCAACCACACATTTTTTAATAAAATAATATTTTCTATACCATAAATAATTTTTTCTTACTTTTTAATCACATATTTTACATTATATCACTATTTAAAATACATTCATTTCTCAATAATATACATCAAACACAAACTTAATAACTATTGTAGTGCAATTCAAGATGTTCTAATTGCAAACGCATTTTGCTAATTGGAGAGAACTGTGAAAAGTGAAATTGGAGAGTAACCCGCCCGCGCGTGAATCTACTATAACCAATTTAAAGTGGTTACTTTTGATCACTTGTTTATTATTGAAATCTTTTCTTCTACGGGCCCTTAGTTCCTCGCTAAAAAATGGCAAGAACTGAAAACGAAATCCAAGTTAAAAAAGAAATTATCGAGCAGAGCCGAAAGCAGAATGACTCCCTTCCGCCGGATTGCTTTATCAACTTGTCAAGTTCCGATTCCGATTCGGACTTCGATTCAGATTCGGATGCTTTGTCGGACAATGATATTGACGGAATTGTTAACAAAAGGCCTCGGGAGTCGATTGGAGAAGTTTCTGGAAACAAGAAGAAGAAGAGAGCGAAGGATTTAAGTTTTGTGTTGCCGGTGGGGTTTCTTGACCCTCTGCCCGGTAAAGAATCAGTATCGAGAGATTCAGAGGCGCCGTTGGCGTTGCCTGCGCCGCCGGAAAGAAACGCTGGGGTTGTGAGCGATTGTAAGCAGTTCTGGAAGGCAGGGGACTTTGATGGCGGGCCTTCTGGTGACTGGCAGTCAGCTACCGGTAAATTTTTGAATTGCATGTTTTTCTTTTTTGATAATAATGCTGGATTGAAGTTAGGTTGTATGGAACCTTCAAAATGGCTAGAGTTCATGCCATTTATAACTGAAACTTTTGGAAAACTCCAGAGGAAGATTCGGAGGCTCAAAAGAAGTATAGTATTTTATTAGTTTTCTGTAATTCGATATTATTAAAGGGAGTTTTAAGATATTTTGACCAAAATATTTCATAATTAGATTGGAAATTGAGTTTCGGGTTTATAAAAAATTGCAGGTTTTTTGTCTTACTTTTTTCCATAATAGCGACTTCGTGCAACCTATTATAGAATTATAATTTTCGAAGCGCAAGATTTGTGTTCTGGGTGTTTGATGGTAAAAGAGGACTTATTAAGTAGCTTTTAAAATTTCTATGTTGTGATTTCATTGCACCTTCTCGCTCTTAATAAAACTATGGTGAGTAATAAAGAGTCATTCCTGATATATCTCTAAAAATTCTTATGCAGGTGGCATGGATCATGTCAGAGTTCATCCGAAATTTCTACACTCTAATGCTACCAGTCATAAGTGGGTTCTTGGAGGTATAGGAGATAAACATATTCGTAAACTGGGAATGCATTTTATCTCCATGATATATTTTGGTTTTTTAGGGAGTAGCAATAGAAATGATATGTATTGTGCTTTCTTACTTCTGTTCTTATAATTTTTTCTGCAGCTTTTGCGGAGCTTTTAGACAATTCGTTGGATGAGGCATGCATTGGACCTTCTTCAGTGATCAGTAACATTTCACATGTTTGGTTGCTTTAGACTTCTGAATTAATTACCGTTGGCATTTTTGAAATGTCAGGTTTGCAATGGAGCAACATACGTGAGCATAGATATGGTCAAAAGCAAGAAAGATGGCAGCAAAATGTTGCTGATTGAAGGTATTCATATTCGCTGAAATAAAAGATGAAAATGATTATTAGTTTAACAAAAGGATGATTTGAGTTGCCGGCCCATTTTATAGAAGAGGAATACTGAACACCTTCTCTGCTTCCGTAAGCGCACACATAGAGAATAATAAAATGAAGTTCAAATATAATTGGGAAGATGCAGCTACTAACCTCTCATCCGGGGATCTAGGAGATTTTTCTTAAGATCAGAACCTTGTTTATTAACATGAACCGTGGTGCGTATGCAGTGCCCTCCGGAGGGTGACATGTGTGACAGCATGCTGCCCACAATTGTGATTGCCACATGCACTACAAACTCCGGTGTCATGGTATGGCCGCCTGCCAACTCGGGGTACGCTACAAATTAGCTGTGGCCAAATGCTGTTTGCCACGATGGTATTATGATATTGGGCCTAAGCACATTGGCCACAGCCTGTGTTGGCTCGGATCTGCAGATATCTTATGTGTTATGTTATTTTGTCCCATAAAATATATCATTGACGTCATGTATTATTACTCCTATATATTACTGCATGCCTCAGAAAATTGGTGTTAATGCATGCTTATTGACCCCTTATTTCATATTACTCTATAGTCTATAGTTATAGGTGTTCTCCTTTTGATTTCTCATTTCTAATCAAAGCTTTCAACTTTTTGTGAATTTGTTTTTTTTTTTTCTGACGGCTGTTTGCTGATAAACTTCCTTTTCTTATGAACTGTTTGCTGTTACTTTTCCATAGATAATGGTGGTGGGATGGATCCGGATAAAATACGGCAATGTATGTCTCTTGGGTACTCTGTGAAAAGCAAAATGGTAGATACTATTGGACAATGTAAGTAAACATAGTTCTTTCAACTAACAGAAGTGTGAGTTTTGGTCTTGCTAATGTGTTTGTGGTAGTAATACTACTTGTACATAAAAATGATACATAAGGGATAATATAAAATGACGTCAAGGGAATAGATTGGATAAAAAAGTTGATTGTATTTTAGATTGGCAAATGGTAGGATGCTATATGGCATTATGTAATTCATTATGTAAACCTTTATGTACATGTAGCAAGATTCGTGGTAGTAATAGGCTTCTCAATGGAACCTATTAGTTTGCTTATGGATTTATTTGGTGCTCTTTGTACCAGATGGAAATGGATTTAAAACAAGTACCATGAGGCTTGGAGCTGATGTCATTGTCTTCTCACGTTGTTTTGGGGGAGGCGAGAAAAGGTTTATATTCTTTACTCCGATTTGAATTTTTGTCCAATATTACTGTTTGGGTTCCATTAAAATGAGATTTTTGGGGAAAATGTGTTTTGAAATAGTGATTTTTTTGAAGAATGTGTAGTTAAAATATAAGGAAAAGTTTTGGGTTTATGTGTAACACTATTTTATGGGAGAATGTGGGATGAAAATGAGTTTGGAAAAAAAAAATGGAGCGCATACAGGGGCTTAACGAGATGACATGCAGTTGAACCACTGGGGGCGGTTTAGTAGTAAAGAAGATAACTGTAATATCAAAATATAGAGATAAACCCCCATTAAAGGACCAAGCATACATTTTTTTTGGAAATTTTTGCACCCTGGTGATATATTTCATCATCACAAACTGTTTACTGCAATTTGGTCAAACTCGTATCAATTTTAAATTTAATTTTAGGCCCACGCAAAGCATTGGATTATTGTCGTATACATTTTTGAGGAGCACAGGAAAAGAAGATATTGTCGTTCCCATGGTGAGTGTTTACTACTCTTTTGTAAGAGCGATTTTGGTTCCCATGGTGAGTATTTTACTACGCTTTTGTGGCTAGCTTGAAATATATTCGGCAATCATATGATTGTTTGAGAAGTTGGACTACATACAATTATGAATATTGTTTCATAATACATGAAGACAATACAAACAAAGGCAATATTTTCTTCTTATCTAGTCCTTGTTTGGTACTCATTGTTTTAAAACTATTTTTATTACTGGATCATTTTCAACCATACATTTTCACAATAAAATATTTTGCCCGTAAACTAAAACTTTTTCCATATTTTTAACCACACATTCTCCTTAAAATACTATTCAAAACTCTTTTTTTTTTGAGAAGGGGCTTATTTGTCATTTTTAAAGTAGAAATTTAGTGATAAGAAAGAGACCAAGAGAACTAGTTCATACCTTAAACAATAGTTATATAAAGAAAGAACCCACAAAATTATCTGGACAGAATGATCATCCATATTGAAGGTCTTTCATAATTCTTGGAGTAAAACCGATTGTCTTGGACTGCATGAATGGAGTAAATGCATTTTAGTAAAAAGTATTCTCACAAATTTAAGAGCAGCTGTCCATCCAAAGAAAGTATGTGAATTGCACTTCAGTAGGTTTTATTTCTGTTCTACTTTCATTGCAGAGCTCTAGTTTTATCTTAAAATACATGCATAAAGTGCTCATGGTTCTCCTTAATTATGCACTTAACTAGAAGCTTTTGCTGAGGGTTTATGTGCATGTTTTGAAATAACGTTGACATATTGGCTTACTTTTAATCAACGAGTTAAAATATTAATTAAAGTTACTCTAGAAAGGCTCTTCACACCATTTATTTTAGAAGAAAAATTTTCGTCAAGGAGAAAAGCTATGAATAGCTAATCTGCCAATCTGGGCTTTAAAATAGCTTCTTGTTATGTATCTTGTAAGGTTCCTTTTGACTTTTGTTTAGGTGATTTATACACTCCTGCTAGCTAGGTGTGCTTATGTGATTGTTGATTTTTCTTAATGATAATAAGCTTGATTATGAAAGAAGAGGGCAAGAATGGCATAAGATAATTCGAACGTCCGCCAGTGACTGGAATATAAATGTTGAAACTATAGTCCAATGGTCTCCATTTTCAAGTGAAGCAGATCTTCTTCGGCAGGTGATTTTTCTTAATTGGTATTGTTCCCAATGTATTGAATAGTTCTACTGTAGATGGCTCGGAGCACTGATCATTTGAACAATGAATTGGATAACATGCTGTCCTTACAAATTCTGAATGTTTGCTTGAGCTTTCATCATTGTTCTTTCTTATTTTCTGGATTTTTTGCGCTCCTAATACCCCTATATATTGATATAATGTTGTTTTTGTTTTATTTATATTTATCTTTAGGGAAGCTAGAAGCTTCTTCAATCTATTGTTTGTTTAACATTGAATCTATATTGATATGCTGGGAACAGCAGCTATAATGCTGATTAATATTTAATTCTCCAGATGATTTTCCTACAAACTATTTGATGCAACAAGGAAATATCGTTCCTGTTTCAACTTGGCATTTCCACTCTGCATCTTAAATGTGCTTTAGTCCATCCTTTACATGCAAATTGGGAGGAGAGAGTAGAAGATTGGGACATCAGTACTTGTATTTCGCTGTAATCATAGTTTACAGTTGGAGATTAGACCATGTGCATATAATGCAAACACTTTGAGATGTTAATAGAGTGGGCTGGGGCATCACAATTATGTTATGTTTTGTGTTACTTCTTGTTGTTATTGCAGAATGATATATTTGGTTGGCAAAATGGGTTAAGTGGCAATGTTCTATATTTATTGCCTGATTTGCCTCTATTCTCAGATTGAATGGCTTTATCGACAGAATTTTTTGGAGCAGTACTTATACCAGTATTTTTTAGGGCAAAACATTGGCATAACAATACATTCCATGCATGATACTGATTTTTGGAAATTTCGGATTTAAGACATTTGTAGATCAAATCATAGCTTTATTGTTTCCTTTTGACTACAAAAGGTCAGCACAGAAAGATAAAACTAAAAACTATTGTTAAATAACTCCCATATCTATATGTTCCAAAAAAGGAACTAACTTAGCAGCCTCGTAGGATATTCTTTTTGCGATGGAGTATGAAGGATGTTCTGTACTAAATTGCTAAATGTACGCGATAGTGAATTATAAAATATTTTTTAATATGGATAATAGAGCGAAAGCTTAATCAGACCATCTTGAGGGCCTAATATTATACTACCTGTACCATGAACTTTGCTAGACAAGCCATTTTGGGTAGTTCAACCTTGGGTTATCTTTCTTAAAATCAAATGGTCAAATAGCCTTAGAATCTATTTGGTAAATATTTTTACGTCCACGCAAAATGGGTGAACCTGGTTAGCTTGGTTTTACTTTTTGGTTTGCGGGTGAGGGGAAGGTGACCTGTAAAATATCTATCAACAGAAGTTATTGGTTTCTAAGAAAATGAACAATGAGATACAAGATTGATGGCAAGTCATACTGTGAAGATCGTTTTTGAATAACTTATAACCCTGCTTATGGCATCACTGAGTATGTATTGCATTTGCTGATCTTGTTTGGACATTTGCTACATAAATTCTACCTTTGCCTTTTGTATTTGTAGTTTAATCAGATGAAGGATCAAGGTACCCGGATAATTGTATATAATTTATGGGAGGATGACCAGGGCCTATTGGAACTTGACTTTGACACCGATCCACATGTACTCCCATCAGCTTTTTATTTGTGGATTTCCTCTTCATATTTAATCTGATACTTTGTACAGAAATGATTCTTTCATCTGTTATGGTTTTGTTTGCTTGCAGGATATCCAAATCCGAGGCGTAAACAGAGATGAGAAGAACATACAAATGGCACAGTTGTATCCCAACTCCAGGCACTTTCTAACATATCGACATTCATTAAGGGTTAGTGGCTGTTGTTACTATGTTAGGTTCTTTTCATGGTTACCCTTGTGACTTTTGGAGCTTCAAAGGCAGGGATGCTTAGAAATATCAGTCTTTCGCCATGCTACTAGTACTAGTACCACTACTATCTGTTTGTTTTCGGTGGTGGTTCTTATAAACAAGTCGCTTCTTGAAATTGCAGAGCTATGTATCGATTCTCTACCTCAGAATCCCTCCTGTTTTTCGAATTATTCTGCGTGGGAAAGATGTTGAACACCATAATATAGTGAATGACATGATGATGTCCCAGGAGATTACTTATCGTCCACAGCCTGGAACTGATGGGGTCCCAAAAGATGCTAACGTAATTTTTGTCATAATGATATTTGGTAAGAGTTTTGTTTCTCATAGCTAAACGTGCAAATCTGGTGACTATCTTTTGTCTTTGTTATTAGATGGTTGCTTCTGTAACTATTGGGTTTGTGAAGGATGCAAAAGCACATATTGATGTTCAGGGTTTTAATGTTTATCACAAAAATCGGCTCATTAAGGTCTGCTTCTGTTTCCTTACAGTCCTTATGGTATATGAAATGTTAAATTATCACCATACATTGACTAAATTAAGGCCTGTCTCCTGTTCCTTCGTTTTCCATGTGATCTGATTACATTTGTCAATATCAGTAGTTACATAAAGTATTAGCATGTTTCTTTCTAATTTTCTGAGATTTATTGACTTAGATCATGCTTTTCTGAAACCATTTAGTTTTTGTATTACTGGTTGGTTTAGGCTTAACTTGTGAATCATTTCATGATCATTTGTGTGCTTTAATGCATTACTGATATCAAAATTTTCTATTTCTCCAGCCATTTTGGAGACTTTGGCATGCTCCTGGTAGTGATGGTCGTGGAGTTATAGGTAGTTTCTGTCCTCCGTACTTCCATAATTTCATTAGGTTTAGTTGCGTAATCTTGTACACCTTTCTACCAGGTGTGCTAGAAGCCAATTTTGTTGAACCAGCTCATGATAAGCAAGGGTTTGAGCGTACTACGGTTCTTGCAAGACTGGAGGCGCGATTGATACAAATGCAAAAGACATATTGGTTTGTTCTTAGTGTGCTGCACACATTGATTTCCTCCTATTGTGTCCATTCCTTGAGTTTTCTGGGTTTTGAATTCTTATTATTTTCTTTGTCTTGCTTGTCCTAGGTCTTCAAATTGTCACCACATTGGCTATGCTCCAAGACGCAATAAAAAAGCATATGAAAGAGGTACGAAACAGGGTCGTGTGTCTTCCCTCCACTATCCCACACAGACACATAAAAAGAGTAGGGAAAAATTGCATCATGGCCACGCTGATAGATCACAATCCAAAATTCAACTTACAAGTTCCCCTGGGATTAGGAAATTTTGATGCGTTCCTCGGAATATGATATGTGATTTGTTGTGTAGAGAGCTCTCCTGATTCTTATTCCCCAACTCCTCAATCAAAAAAGTATGTTACCTCTTCAAGTAGCAAGACTCCTATCAAGTCGGTGGATAAGGGTCTCAATAAAGGGCATGTGTATGGAAAGGATGATGTGAAGAAAAAAGCATCTGGAAAGCGACGAAATTCTTTCGGACAATTGTCTTCTGCTGAGGATGTCAGTGACGTTGATGTGCAAATTAACATTTCTAGGGATCGAGTCAATGGCTTATCATCTAGGAAATTATCAGGAAAAGAAGGATTTCCAATGCCTTCTGGATTGAGATCCGGTGAAGCTTCAGGAAATAATTTGCCCGTCGTAAGGCCTGTCCGAACAACCAGAAATTTAAGATCCGAGGTAGCTTCTTATTATTGTATTCCTTCTACTCAAGTATAGCCAGAAAGTTCTGACTGTGCATGCTTTTCTGTAATTGCAAGGTAATGACTGTGTTACTATTATAATATTGGATGAGATCTAGCCTAATTACCCAGTGGATCAAGTGTTGACCTTTCTGTGAATATGGAGGTTATTTTTTATGCTCTCACATGTTTTCTGGAAAGATTTGTAGATTACCATTATGGCTGCATATAGAATTTTAGTTTGGTAGTTGATTTACCAAATATAACAAGTCAAAGTAATGGTGGACCCCATTGGCTATCTGGTAACAGCTCATTTTTGTGTGCTTCAAGAGAGAATTTTCCACGACTTTCTCTATGAATTGCAATTAATAACAAGCAGAAATCACCAATGCAAAGATGGAAGTGCTTGTGATTCTGGGATGTCTGGAATTGAAGCGACTTTTACTTCGTTTGGTGCATAGAGGCTGCTGATCAAGAAATCTTAATTTAGAAAACCCACCAATAAGAGTGAAAGAGGAAAACCTCATACCAAGGAAAAAGACATTTTGCCTCCCCAATCCATTTTGATGCCAATCCTTGAGCCATTGTTTATCTTACATCAGAAACAAGTAGTATAGATGTGGTATAATGAGTGTTTTCCTCAAATTTGTGTCAAACCTTTGACACAGATTATAGGCAGTCATTTTATGCTAGTATTTAAGAGTTATCATTATGCCTGTTGTTATAGATGCTGTCAATGCAATATTCTGTGTGGTTGATATATGTATTCCGTGTGCCTTTGTAACCACTAGAATAAGTGATATTCATTAGGCGAAGAGCATCCTTTTGAGATTTTTGCAGTTAGTTATCCTTGAAGTGAAAATTGAGGCTACTTTAATGGCTAACTTATCCAGAAAATATAAGATCTGACGACTTTAACAAAAATGTTTGCATATAGAATATTTCTGTATTTATTTTGTAATTTTTTTGTCCTGGAAAAACAAGGGTTGAAGAAGAGTGAATGTGCAAAGTAGTTACTAGCAAAGCTTAAGAGTTACTGAGAATTTTCCATTAATATTCTGCTGTTATCTCGGCTTCCATCGCTCAACTTCTAGTTGCCTTGTAAGGCACATACCATATCTCTTTAATTAACAGTGTAGCTTACATCCATGAACTATAATTTTCAGACTGATAGCCAAAGTAGTTAGACATGAATGAAATTTTGAAAGGAATTTTGATTTTATGTTCATTATGCCATTCAATTTACAGGAAGATGATTATAATAGAGAAGAGTTATCACATGCAAAATCCAGTTCTGACACAATGGAACTGTTGAAAGAAGAAAATCGAGTGCTGAAAGAAAGGTGCTTAGTCTGTTTTAAAGATGAATCTACCACATGCTCAGCCGTCGGCTGTCACCACGACAACTGATTCATTTTTTATGATTTCACAGATTGCAAAGGAAAGAGGAAGAGATTCTAGGTGATCTGCTACATGAGCTACAGAGTGAAAAGAATAAATGCAAATCGCTCGAAGCTCAGGTTATTATTATAGTATCCTTTTATCATTGGGGG
This sequence comes from Fraxinus cuspidata, assembly GCA_903798385.1. NCBI lineage: Eukaryota > Viridiplantae > Streptophyta > Magnoliopsida > Lamiales > Oleaceae > Fraxinus > Fraxinus cuspidata. The sequence goes on along the minus strand of CAIGRP010090884.1, from coordinate 11,239 downwards.
CATGGTGTTATTTTGGGTTTTTCTTGCTTAAGAATAATTATTACGCTCTACTGCTCTAGTTCACTTTCGAAGGAGGCATCAAGATTAATTCTTAACATAATTTTTGTTTTGGAGATAATTTAAAGATTGATGGTCTTTGATGAGAAAGTCATGTGAATTAGCAGTTCTTGTGATATTCTCAGACTTCAAGAATTGAAATCCGCCCATCCCACCTACATCCACCCCCCACTCCCCTGCAGGAAAAATGAAGATAGAAATAGAAAAATCAACGCTCTAGATAGTCTTTTGGCTGGTTTCTTGGCAAGTGATATTCTGTTTCCTTTTGATCAGCTGCACGAGGCAAATCGAAAAATTCAGGAACTGGTCAAAGAACAAGATAGTTTGCTCGATATATTCTCAGAAGAAAGGGAACGTCGAGACATTGAGGAAGAAAATCTGAGAAAGAAATTAAAGGTTTCCCTTCCCATTTCGCCTTATGATTTTAGTAGTGCTAATTTTTAACGCAGAATCAGAAGTATAAATTACCTTATGTTTTTTCTCCTTTTATATAGGAGGCATCAAATACCATCCAAGAATTGCTGGACAAGGTGAAACATTTGGAGAGGTCTTTAAATGGAGAATTGGAGCGTTGAAAAATAGTGATAGGATTTTACGTCCTGCATTCATCTACTATTAGAGCATCAGTTCATTCATACATCCATCAAGCACGTTGAAGCTTGCAGATGAAGGCAGGCACATGATCTCCCTCATCCCTAAGTTGAGGGGCATAGGTAACTGATGCTGGTTCATTCTATTGCTTCTCGTGTGCATAGATTACTTGATGTTAGGTTAGGGATGGAGATATTTTTCCCTTGGAAACAGTGTGTGTAATTATTGCACTGCACAATAAAATGTCTCAAATAATTTACTAATACTATGTATCCTTAGCCAGATGTATCTAGCATGAAGAATTTCCCCCTCCTTTCTGCTCTTTTTTTGCTTGTATTTATGCATTTCCATCACATTAACCAAAATTGATACTTGATGAGTCTTGCTACTTGTTGGGTCTGGTCATTGTGTTAGGATGGATGAATTTTTTTTAAAAAATGATTATATAAAATATAAATTTGTTTCTAGAGTCGGATGTTGACGGTTTCAAATAAAGAATCAAGAACTGTTCGGGACTCTGTTGAATTAATTGTGAGTCATTTGGTTTAATTACTTCCATTGTTGTTTATTAATGATATTAGTATGGAGTCATGTTATGTTCAAAAGACTATTTGGGTTTTCATAATAAGTTGGTCGCATATTTATTATAATAAATATATAGCACCTTGGAGGTTTCACATTCTCTTGACCAATCTTCAAGTTTCTAGATCAAATCAATTTTCATTATTCACTTTTAATCAGTCTTTGATTTTTGATGCATTATGGTCGCAAGTAATAATCGTCACATAAATTAGTCACTGATATGGGCAAGCTCGATATGAGTGGATAGAAACAAAATAGTAATGATGACATAGGCTATTTCAAAGTAAAAATGAAACCGTTGTAATTTGTCTACTCTTAAATGCTAGAAAATATAATGATGCTGATTGGTCATTATACATTTTACAATATTTTTCATCGACTACATTACTATTCACAATAAGGGTTTGCCATCATTAACTAGGCAGTCGTCAAAGGTGAGCCGCTTAAAGATACAAGAGTTGATGAGCCGGGCCGAGCTCAGCCAATCACATTTTTAGTGTATGCCTGAAATATCACACCCCAAAATGCATACATTCATCATCTCCACCCTGTAGGTTGAAATTCCATTTGGCAGTGATTGTGTAGCCTCCTGGCTTATCGCGTTGTCAGGTTTCGAACACTCGTCGTTCCATATCCGGTCTAGCTTTACATCGCCCTTTCGCTTCAGTTTATCTTTTCTATTGCTTCTGCCAAGCCAGCCAAGTACAAACAAGAAAATTGAACCATAGGCTATTGGACTTGAAGACTTGAGAGCATGCATAGGGTGCATTTGATTTTACAGAAGACACGTAGAGAATCCACTGGGTCATAAATGCAGGAATACGAACAATGTACGTACTGTTTTTGATCTTTTGCAAAAAAATTTTTGTTAAAACCCAAAATAGTTTAAAATAAAGCTGCTTATTTACCCAAAATGAGAAGCAGATGGAGGGTTTACAGCTGATCATCATCAAACTGCAGGCCTGAATAAGACGAAAATATATTTTAAAAAATAATAAAAGGAAGTCAGACAGGCCTCTATTATTTCTGCAGGAAAAATGAAAGGAAAAAAATGCCATACATCAGAATTCACAAAGAGGGAAATGGGGAGACATACGGTTTTGACTGAGAATATCAAAAGAAGGATTCACGCATTAGGGTTCTTACATAGAAGAAGATATGGGAATTTAAACCCCGGAATGTCTAATTGATAAATAAAAGATTTTTTTCTCAACAACAGAAAAACCAAAATTCAAAAACTAATAGCTAATGCATTATCTATGAATACGTGCATATGTATGGAGACAAAAATGGCAGAAAAAATCTGGGGAGGCACAATAACAAGGCAGTGTTAGATGAAAAGGTGTAGTTTTCATTGATGCAATTTGCTTGCATTTGAGATCTCCTTTGATTTTGAGTAGGACTGCGTAGTCATCAGTTTGTTATTGAAGTATTCGCTGTTAAATTATAGGAAATTAATGCCTCAAATAACAACCTGTCACGTAGAATGTCACGTAAGATGGTTACTGTAGTCGTCAACTATAAATAGCATTATTCATATGTATGCATGGGTTGAAACGAGGATTGAATTATTTTTAATGAGTTTTATACTCTCTCTACATTATGGGACAAAGTAATCCTTATTTTTATGTTAGGAAGACCTAAAATTTGTTCAATATTGGGTCACCCCATGCTCACGTAGCTCAACGAGTTTAAGTTCTGTTATTTGATTATTATTATTATTATTATTATAATTATTTTTTGCTTACACAACCTAATTAGTAATTATATGTTTGAGTTCTCTACTTTCTTGTGGAAAAAGCCCTATCGACTCATGTAGGCCGCGTGCTACTAAAATACGAGAGCAATTTTCTTGATCTTGCTCACTATATGATTCATGTTAACTTGTCTATAGATGCCTATATGAAACTTGAGTTGGGTCGAGTCTTGTTGTGTCATTAGACAATTGGCCGTGAAGAAAATTAGAGAGTTTTACAGCTTGGTTGAAGAGCTGGCCGAAAAAATTTAGGTTAGTAAAAAATCATTAAGATAATAATTGTCTTAACATTCTTTATAAATTATTTAATATTAATTAGGTAGTCCAAGTGAAAAATAATTCCATCATTTTAAATTGAATGTATTTATATATGTTTACTCAAAAATCTTAATTCTTAATTTGTGCATGTCTATTAAGAAGTAATTTGAGTATTGAGCAACCATTTATTTAAATTTTTGTTCATAAACATGATTTAATTACGTGTCAAAATTATGAGGTAAAAAAAAATATATACAAGAACTTAACATGGCATTTATAAACTACAAAAGGGCCTTATTTACAAGCAAATCTTGAAAACTAATTCACATATGATTGTTCATGCACTTGATGAGTAAAGAAATTTGCACTTCCTATCGTTCATATGGAGTCAAGAAGAACAATCAGTTAAGTTTATACCGTCCAGTACTTTGAGTCGAACGTGCATAACCTTGATTAGTAATGGAGGAAAAAAAAAACAGTTAATTAGATCTTATTTATTACACCGTCACTTGAGTCGAACTTGCATGCCACTAGGGTTCGACTTTACCGTCATTTACATTTTCATCTTTATTCTCCAGAGGAATTGATAGGGGTAGAGTGGAAACTGGATGTATCTGATCAGACGAAGCTATTATGTTAGGGTTGACATGGGTTGGTAGTTTGTGATCTTGTGCATCTCTCTTGTATATCATATACAATATCATTTGGAGTACCCCAAATATCAGTCCCAATATGTTAGGAATCTGCATATTGTTCAAATAAAATCAAATATTAGAAAAAAAATTAAACCGGATTTGTCTTAATTTACCATCAAGAAAAGAGAGAGATGGAGAGAGAAATGGATAAAATTGCAGTTGAGGTCCCTAACCTATTTGAGATGTAGTAAAATAAATCCCAACTTATAAATTTGCGAAGAGTCCTTCCCAAACGATCACTTTTGTAGAAAGTTGGTCTTTATTGGTTATTTCTGTCCTTTAGTATGTAAAGGGGTTGTTTGACCAAGCTTTTAATAAAAATTGAAGAAATGTGTGATTAAAAAATTAATAAAAGTCATGGACCTATAAAATATGTGATTAAAATTAAAATTTGACTAGTCAATGTACCATATTCATGACAGCAATCTAATTTGTATAGCGAAACTTAGCTTCATAATTAGATATAGGAGAACCATTTACACAAATAGGGACTCATTTTGCAACTCTAATAAAAGATTAAGGACCTACATGCAATAATTTGAAGGTTGGGGGGACTTATTTGATACTAATCAATAAATTTTCCTATTTCTGATAGCTTAACATTTTAGATATGTGATGCAACGAGACAACACTCTTGATTTCAAGTCTAATTACTATCACTTTTTTACGTGCATGTTTGAGATCGAAAAAATAACTTACCAAAACACCAAGTAAGAAACTTGAGTTTTTAAATTAATTGAACTCGTTCAATAATTTTCTTACTGACAAAAATAACATTTTTAATTCGACGAACACACATATTTCTATAGTTGGGAGAGCGAATTACCGCGATATACATGTCCTTTAGCAGCAAACCGTACAAGAACCACATTACAGCAGACAAAATGAGGAAAAATGATAATGAGATTGGCATAAACTCCACACTTTTGGTTCGAATCACCTGTTTCTGCATTTATGCACAAGTAATTAGCAACATATCACCAATATTTGTCTTAACATTCATGAAATATATAATCATGTTGCATGCAATTCTTAGTTTTGCCTCGCAAGAAAGACGAAATAAATTACTTCTGAGTTTAGACACGTACTTACAACACGTGTAACTTAGTTTCATATACAGCACGCACGTGGTACAACGCATGTATTTTGAAGTTATGGTACAACGTATGAAGTTTAAGATTGAGTTCTCAAATGAATTGGATCTTACCATAATGCTCAGAGGAGCTATATATACACTTGTGCTCACTGATACAGATATCCATCCAAGAACTTGAGCTCGTTTCGACTCGTTTGTTAGGAAGTGGGAGAGAATAAGAATCAACCCGAATCCGCCAAAGTTCAATAGCAGCAGAAGCTTCAAAGTCAGTATCTGCAAGTAGATCATGCACCAACTGTCAAGAACCAAAAATCCATGTACAAAGGTGGCATGGTCAAATATATAGGAAGAGAGACACATGATGGGTTCCTTTGTTTGCTCGACTATTTGACAACTAAACTCTTAGATGAGATAATTTAACATAGTAACATAGAAAAATAATGATGAAAACTATGCACGTTAAACGACTTTGATGAATTGAGTTTAATGTACCAAACACGTCTAGAATGTGTCATACCTGTGCTTTCTTATGTGCATAAAAGATGTAAATAGCGACATATATAGTCTCCGTGATACATCCGACGGAATTGATAGTGATGAGGAGGAATTCGTTGGCTTTAACCCATGCATAAAATATCCACACCATGGAACTGAACAATGCAATCACATATGGGACTGAATGAAACCCTTCGGTTGATTTTCTCTTGTAAACCCTGTAAAATGTTGGTCTGCAGCATACGATAGATTTAATTAATCAGATGATTAAATTATAAAATTAACATTAATTAGATAATTAAGAAAACTTACACAGGTGCAAGATATACCATGAAGGAGACGAGGTTGCCTGCAACAAGAAAATTGATGATTAACCATGAACTATAATTTTAGGAAAAATTACACCATTGATCCGCAACTAGCTTTAAAAAATGAGTAAGTTGGTCCTCAATCTATTATTATATTTACACATTTAGTTCTTTACGACAGAACCCTCCAAATCTCTATTAAATTAGTGTGTGGTCCTGACACGTCCAAATGAAATGATATATACTTTAATGAGTGCCACTTGAAAATTTATCGAAGATTTAGACAGTTTCTTGGAAACTGGAAGGGTGAAGAGCAATTACTTCAAAGGGACCAACTTGCTACAAAGACAATAAGTTGGGAGCAAATGGTACAATTTTCCCATAAATTGAGGATGGTTATGTATTGAAGTTCACCTAAAATGCCAAAGGTAAAAACCAGTGGATTGTGCATGGAAAACAAAGCCATCTCTCTCTCTAATGGAAAATGGAAATACCAGGTCTCTTAAAGATAACCTAGATTTCTTTTAACTTTTCAAATTGAAGCAGACACATACTAGCAAATTGAAGCAGACACATATATATAGAGGAGGGATCAAAGTTTTACAGCATGAATAGTGAGCAACAGGTGGCATGGTATGAAAGTAAAAATATTGACACAAATAGAATAAACAACTATAGAAAGCTGCCACTTTGCATCTTCACAAATTTTAAGTTAACTTGCCTACTTAATTAAAATCATTTTTTATTTTTATCCATACATTTTTTAGAGACCCACAAGCCTCGTTAATTTATTTACCACTTATTTTTATCTATTTATTATTTACATTATTTATAAGCACTTTCCAAAAATGCTTTAACATAGTATATTTTTACTTTTGAAGTAAAAAAAAAAAAAATGTCTTGTAAGTAACTCTTATCTCAATATCAAAATAAATAACTAACGTATTTTTAAAGTTTTTCAATTTTTACTAATAAAAAACTTATTTATTTTAAAATTTACTCATTTACTTATAAGTATCCCCCAACATCCTTTTAAGCATCTTTAACTTGTGTTCTAATTGCAACCGCCTCAGCAATTGCCCATTTGAAATTTCACCAAACCTGTACGGTCAAATTTTAACTTTTTTTTTTTTTATAATATTGACTAATATAATTTATTAAACGTATAGTATATTTATCTTTACATTTTCTTCTTTACATCATAAATTATGTAACAAATAAGAAAAGTTATGGTTATTCGAGAGCGAACTCCCATCAAAACGAAAATAAGTCAAAGTATGAATAAGTGATTGGGTGTCCCCTAGTGAGCTGAACTTATACGAAAATCTTTTCTGCTCAATTCATATTGAAATTTGCATAATATTGAAACATAAAAACAGAAGATTGTGAGATTAAGAAATATAGAATCCAAAAAGTTAATTTGTATACAGGGTAATTAGCACATAACATCCACACATTTCAGTGTTATTGTGAAAAACATTCATACTTTTCATTTTTTTGATATTTTCACTCTTATATTCACATTTCATTGCGCAAAATGCTTTTTTTTTTCTCAATTAAAATTTGTAAAGTGACAAATATACAATTCTCTTTAAATAAAAAAACAAAAAGAAAAAATTATTACAACCATAGTTCCAAATTTTTTTTAAAAGTACAAATGAGTCTCAAATAAATTATTAAAAGTGTTTCTATCTTTCACCATTATTACGAAAAAGTTCATACCTTTCATTTTTTGGGCATTTTCACTAATAATTAAACATTTGATTGTGTAAACTACCATTTCCATCCATTTCATTTAATTTCTTAATAAAGAACTGTGAAATAATGAATATACCCTCCTATTTAAATAATTTTTTTTTTATTTCTAATTCTTTAATAATTTCTTTGGAACTCGTATGCACTTTTTTAATTTTTTTAGTCTTTAAATAAATTTAATTGGGACTCGTTTTAAAAAAATTGGGATTATGGTTGCAATTAATTCTTTAACTTTTTTTATTTAAATAAAAGGATATATTCGTAAAGTATGGACGTTTTTTGCAATAATCGTGAAAAATATGGACATTATGTGCTAATTACTATTTTAATAATTTATTTGGGATTTATTTGCGCTTTAAAAAAAAAAAAGAACTATGGTTGCAATTAGATTTTTTTTTTCCTTTTATTTTATTTAAAGGGAAGTGTATATTCGTCATTCCACAATTTTTAATTGAGAAAATGGATGAAAATGACGTTTTGCACAATAAAAGGTGAAAATGGCAAAAGATGAAATGTTGTGACACTTTTCATAATAACAGTAAAATGTGAGAACATTGTGTGCTAATTACTCTTTGTATTAATTTGTTGGGTTCAAGATATTTGATTAACCCTCTTTCATCGTTATCCAACCTCTGAAATTAAATTACGACCAAGATTTCTCCATATAACACATCGTAAATGATCTTTAGCATTGTCCGAATAAAATCTTGTAGTGGATCCATACATAATCATCAGGTGACATTGCAACAAAACGCACTTCCTTTCAGCTTTGGCAGTTTCTATAAACACCCCATTTGTCAATTATTATAGTATTATTTGTAAAAATGCTGTCAAATTATTACCCTACTTAATCAACCCACTAATTGCCCTATGAGTACACAAATTTGTCATGACCTAAGTTTAGGTAATGACAAGTGTCATTTAGGGTTCTTAAGAGCCCCTATCCGCTGTCATCAGCGAATGCTATTGCGTTCTATCCAACCTTTTTGACTGTCAACTTTTCAATAGTGGATTCGAAAATATCACTTATTTGGTTACATGTGGCACCATACAATATCTTAGTGAATACTTACCAATCTATATAAAATAAATCTTTTTATCAGATAATTAATTTATTTCGCCTTTTCTCCTACTCAACTACTCACAATTTACAAATGTCTAATAGTATTCTTAAAACGTTCAAATCGATTATTTCTCTTGGCTTGTCCACTAAATGAGATGCAATACTGTGTTGAAACGCTTCTATTCCTTCTACTTTAGATTTTATGTTATACGTGGGACCTTTTATATATCAACACGCAATTTATCAATTTCTAATTATGTCCTTCGTTTGACTGAAAACAAATGCCTTATAGTAATTTTAGGATATTTAATTTGGATACTTCTCTATAATTTCTCGTGTCTTGCCATTGCAATAGCTTTGCTAATGATTAGAAATGTGGAAAGTGAGATTTAAAATATCCTAATTTTAGGCTTCATATTTCCGTACGAGGGGACCTTCTAAAACTCTCTTTAAATAATTATTTTATTTTATTATGAAAAAGTTAATAACATCCTTTCTTTCTTTTATATATATATACACATATATAACTTTATTATTATAACTTTATATTTAAATAATATGAAATATTACTTTTAACATGCATGTGCAACTGTGCAAGATGGTAACTCGTTTGAGAATGTCAACCTTAAAATCAGAATACTAATTTGAACTTTTAGGATGACCAAACTCTAGTTTGAACTTTCTTAATTAGGCTTTGATACTATATTAATTCTAAAATTTCATCTTAAAATGTTAACCGTTTAGGAGGAGGAGCCTAAATTTTTTATGTTGGATTTCACCTCTAACAGCCATGTAGGTTTGTTTGAGAACACAAATTCTGAAATGTGAATACTCATTTAATTTAGACCGATAAAATTTACTCATTGAAGTTTTTTGGATTCTAACCATATTAAGTATCTTGTCAACCTTGTAGCTAGTACCCAAATCCTAATATGTTGATTTTATTATGCTATTTTTCTTATAAAAATGTATACACGCTTATTTTATTCGGTATAACGTATAATATATTAATAGAAATGAAGAAAAATTACAAAAATTATAATGACTATATTAACAATTTAATGCGGTTGGTTTTCACTTTATAAGAGAATCATACACAAAATATTTGATAATATTAACCTCGTGACATGTGTCGTTCAAAAAAGATAGCATGGATATTTTTATGTACTAGGAAGGATTGTTTGAATATAAATTATTTATTTGAGGGATAACATTTCCTTTGTTAGGGATGATTTCCAATCATTAAATTATAGTACCCCTCCGATGATTAATTTAATGAAATCGAATCATGAAGTTGAATGCAATCTTGATATAGAAAGAGAAAGACTTTGTGGATAAATATGAGTCTCATTCCTCCATTATTCTCCATTAAATTATAATTCATATTTTTCCATCTTCTTATCAATCACAAATTCTTTAATAAAATAATATTATATATAAATTCAAAAATTTTCCTTATTTTCTAATCACACATTCTCCATAAAATTACTATTTCTCTCATTATAATCTCAAATAATGAGGGCTGAACAGAGCAACAATTTTCTATTGATTTATATTTAAAGAATTGATAACGCTAACTCCTTAATTTGCGGAGAATATCAGAATTTGGAGCAAAAGTTAAGAAAAATCTCAATTTTATTACATACAATGAAGTGGGTCAAGTACCATTTTAATAACTAAGAAAAAAAAAACCTCAATGACAAATAGAAACACCGTAAGGGTGTTAAAGTGTGTCAAGCACAGCCGTTTGAGCCTCCACTATCGCGCTTAGCTCGACTCAGCTCATGCTTGTAAATAAGGCAAGCCGAACACGAGCGGACCGCTTCAAAAAATCACGGTTCAACTCTACTAGCCCCCACCAACTCACCTTGTGTATGGAGAGAGTTGAATTGGTGAGCGGCTCGCTCCACTTGACATCCCTAGAACACTACAATCTAATCGTGAAATTATGAAAATTAATTTTTGTAGTAAATTAAAAGGTCCCATTTGACACCCCAAATGAAGAAATTTGTCCAAAATTAGGTGCGTTCACATGCTTTGTTCGAAAACATTTTAGGAAGCCCGTCTCTACATAGAAAATAGGGTAAACATCAAATTTTAACGTTGTTAACTATTAATAGTTTGATTTAAATTAAAAAAAAATGTGTCTCTTATATAATTTGAAATTTTTAAATGAGACTGCTTACCATTATATCAAAACAGACATGGTATTAAGATCAGGCCTTGCTCCTGCTACCTATTTTATGCACATATTAAGTAAATTTTTGATTGAGGCAAATCAACTTTATGATTATGGCTATATATTTTAATTTGCAGTGGCAGTTTTGAATAGACTGTAACAATTTAAAATTGTACTCTTTTCAACAAAGCTTTCATGCAGATCTTTTCCTGATACATTTCATGGGTATCCACTAAGGCCCTGTTTGATTTGGCCAGTTTTCCATGGTTCCAACTTTTACAGTGTTTGATAGGCTAAATTTTCTCGGGAAGATATTTTCCAACTTTTCAAATTTTCCACATTTTGGAGGAAAACGTTTTCTTGGATTTTTGGTTGGAAAATATTTTCTAGGTTGGTTGGTTGGG
>CAIGRP010090881.1:0-16644 GCA_903798385.1 Fraxinus cuspidata | reverse complement strand
TCCATTAAAGTATTGTAAAATGACTAATTTACCACACTCTATAAATAAACAAATAGAAAGAAAAGAAATGATATAAAAAAAGTTGCTTCTAAAGCTCCAAGTTTTTTAAAAATTACAAACGAATCTCAAGTAAATAATTTAAAATATTATAACAAGAAAAAAAAATATTTTATCTTTTCAACTAATCCATCTACACTACGCCCATCCACCACCTCCACCAAAATAATTAAAAACGGGATCAAAAGTATTTAAAAAAAGTAAGAAAAGAATTGAAAATAGAAAACAAAAAATTAAATAAAAAAACCAAATTGATGATTGCTCATCATCGAAGTTTATTTTGCCTCATATATAGAAATTTATTTATTCTTGAGCAAAATCAAAACAAATTCAAAAGCTGACGCAGCAATTATATATGTATAAGTGTGTGTACGTAATCAGCAACAAAAACATAAAAATAAAAAAAAAATTGTTGATATTTTCCAAAAAGAATTATATAATTTTGCTGAGAACAAAAAGATACTGGAATACGAAAATTGATTACAAAAAAATTGTTAAATTCCTTGATGGTGGAATAGTGGGATGACAAGAATTAGTGGTGGTGGGGATGGCGGCGGCGGCGGTCGATGACACGGTGGGAAATTGAATGAAGAAGAAGCACAATTGTTTTTATTTTTAATTCTTTTTGTACTTTTTTCTATACTTTTAATTATCTTTTTTATTATGTTGGTGGTGGTGGTGGACAGAGGTGAGGCTAGGAGTAGGAGTTGGGGTAGGGGTAGGTGGGTTAATTGGGAAGATAATTTTTTTTTTTAATGTTTTAAATTGCTTTACGCGAAACTCGTTTGTACTTTTAAAAAAATTTGAAACTTTAGATGCAAATTTTTAATATTATTTTTTCTTTTCTACTTGTATATGTAAAGAGGATGGTAAATAAGTCATTTTACAATAATATAATGGAGAAAATAGATGATAAGAACATTTTGCGTAAAGAAATGTAGATCTGAGTGTCCAAATGTCAAAATTGAAACGATAAGGATGATTTAATTAATGAAATCATACGATAGAGACGTTTTGCGTCAATTACCTATATTTCACGAAATAATTTAACAAAACCATGATAGAATGGCCAACTTCGCAACAAATGTTTGAAATGAGGGCGTAAATGTCAAATTTGAAACTATAGGAACTATTTTCGCAATGAGGGTAAATAATAGGGATTTTTTTTTTTAAATAATTACCCCAAAAAGTAAATGATCAAATGCCAGAAGGTACACTATTGAGGATAAAATATAATAAATATGAAAACAAAAAATTAATTAAACCTTAGTAATGAACTCGGAAATTTTATCTTCAATAGATGAGTGATTTTGACCGGGCCTAAATCCTAAATTTTATGGACTATATCTAGACCTATTCTTGATTTTTCTAGCTAATTTGGTTGATTTAACATTGCCAATTGTATTGCATTGCCATTAGAAACCTCCCTTACCGCCATCTCACATGTACCAATAACTCACAAAAGGTGACATGATCTTTTCTACGTGGCCACTGCGATGTGAGAGTGAGTAGAAAGAATATCAAAGTTATATGAAAACGACTTAATAGGTAATGTCTGTACATCATGAGGTGTTTGTTCTAATAAGTATTCAGGAACGAATCCAGAAACGAATCACAAAGTCGAATTAATGTATAAAAAAAGAATTACACTTAAATTTTTTTTCCTACAAAAAAAATTTCAATGTGCTGGGGGCCGGACCGGACCACAGCCCCGGCCCAATCCACCCCACATCCCTATTAGTTGTCATGGATGATATCTCTTCATCTTAGTTTAGCAAACGTACTCATATGTCCTTATCCTTCCTAAAAATCAAGAGTCAATAAAGGAACGCTGGTGTACAAAAACAGTACATGAACCATTTGGGAGATGTTTATTTCAACGATTATAAATATTTTAGGTAGACATGCAAAGGAATTTGGATAAAAACGATCATATAAGTTCACTTCTCAAAGTTACATATATAACCAACCCTCAATCTAGTCAAACCGTAATGAAAGAATGCAAACGGTAGTGGTTGTGTAGCATCCACTTAGGGATGGCAACGGGAAGCATTTCCCCGCCCCGTTCCCCGTTTAAGGCGGGGCGGGGACGAGGCGGGGGTTATTCCCCGTTTACTCCCCCGTTTAATTATTATTATTNTTAGATTTAGACAAATAATTTTAATTGCCATTTTTTATTAGAACTAGTGAAAATTTCAATTTAAAGTATTGAATTAAAAAAAAAATTAAACTGGGCGGGGGACCCGTTACCCGTCCCCGCCCCGAATACCCATTTAAGCAGGGTTTCCCCGCCCTATTCGGGGCGGGGCCCCGCGGGGATCGGGTTTGTCGGGTTTTTTTGCCATTCCTACATCCACCCCCTTCAAGACGAATTTATCTTTCCCAATAGTAAATTAGATTCATAAGTTTCTATTTTTGTTTTTAGAATAAAAACGTTTTTCAAGACAGCGACTTCCCAACAATTGTAATGTTTGAGAAAGCTATTTGCCACCAAATTTTTATGCACTTCACAAACAACTACCAAATTAAAATCAGATTTTTTTTTTTGTTAGATTTTGGTTAGAAAATTAAGGAAATGTGTGATTGAAAAATTGTGAATCTCATGAAAAATGGAATTAAAATTAATTATTGATTTTAACTTAAATTATAATCTAGATTTTAATCCATTATACGCTTCCAAAAGAGGATATTTCTTTATTTTCTTTGCGGCAATTACTTATTTAGACCTTGGTTGTTAGCAATTAAAATTTAAAGAGCACAGTACGATGAAAGTTATAAGCTGTTGATAGCAATTAAAATTTAAATTTTTATCAATGTCAAAATTAAAAATTTTAGATTGTATTTGATACATATTGTGGAGAAAAGAATGCATTTTTTCAAGTAATGTAATAGAAAATATGTGATTAAAAAATGAGACAAAGTTTTGAATTTGCGTATAATATTATTTTATTGATGAATGTGTGGTTAAAAATGAGTAAAGTAAAATCCATTTTTCAAGAATGTGGATCAAATGGGGGCTCAAATACATATTTATGAAATCCATAAATTTTTAATCACTTTTATCAAAATTTATTAAAAATTTAATTTTAACCTCTTCCGAATAGAATTTTAATAAATATGATTTTTTTTAACCTAGTTTGTGAAACGAAACGAAACAAAACAAAACAAAAAAAAAAAGGTGAAAAGTAAAAAGAAGGAAAGAAAATGTTTTGATTTTGTTGCATGGAGTTAATCCGGTGCCCTGTAAGGCTGTACTTGCACGCAAGTTTTGGCTTCATCTCTATCGCATTCCCATTTCCTCCCTGTATTCTGCCGCTTCAAAACTCTTCCACTGACCATTTCTCTCTCACTCTCTCTTCGCCGTGGACATAAACAAAGAGGTGAAAACGTGTAAGCAATAGTTTGCTCACCTACCTCTCCTTCCTTCCCTCCTTCTTTTCAACATTTTTTAATAATCCTCCTGCATTGCTGTTGAGGAGTTGTGGAACACGTTACACAAACCCCATTCTGAGTTTATCTCCTGCTGTCAATTAAATTTTACCTAACAAGAAAAATCAGAAGAAATTTCTAACAATTAATTGCCCTTCTCTCTGTGGGGGACACTGGCATAATCTTTCTCATGAATCTATGTTTGTGTGAGTACTATACTTCACATTGGGGTTGGCATATCAAGACATGGCTTTGAAGGTTGCGCCTATCTGGGTTTATAGCACCAATGATAGAAAAAACTTCCCATTTTCTGAATTGGGCTTCTCAGATTTGGCGAGTACAAACGGAGGGAATTCTGCTTTCTTGAATTTGCGGCTTCGAAGAAATTGGGAGTGTTTGAGCGTGTTCTCTCAGAGGGCGACCACACCCGTAGAAGATGAGATCCCTTTGACACCTGGGATTGACGCCCCTGGTGGAATTGAAAAGGCCACTAAGATCGCTGAGGGCAGGAGGTTTCATAAGGATTTAAACTCTCTTCCAAGTGAGTCTATGCCAAACAAAGATTGCCATTTCTTGTGGGCGGGGGGAAGGGGGTGGAATTTTTTTTTTCTTCCTTTTTATGTTGTTTTAGATTGCAATTGAAATATTTGAGCTCTAGAATGCCGGCCACCACGTGGTTTCTTAAAAGCTGTTGGTTAGTCTTACTTTGGATCAAGTAATAATTAATTGTTCAGAATTATGTAATTGGTGGCAACATTTTCTGTATCATCAGGATAGTTTTATTTTCTGTTCTTGCAATGCAAGTTTCCATTTTGATATTTATAAATTGCAGATTGCAGATTGTGTAAACTTTTGGATTGTGAACTGTGCAAAATTTAGCCTTAGATTCATCCGTGATAGTCATTAATTAGTTGGTGATGGCTGTGATTGATCTGTGATTTGGTTTTGTAATGTTTATTGGTAAGTAGTTGGAATCTTGCTGATCTATCTAATGATTATGACATTTCTCAGGTGATGTGTTTCTGTTTGGACGGTCTTTAGTTGTTAGTATTTGTAAGCGGTTCGGAGGAACTTTCTGGTTGCTTATGATTGCCATTTTCTACTCATGGTGATTCTCCTCAGTTGGGAATCTTTCTACACTAAGAAGAAAGTGACTGATAATCATTTTATGGACCTGCCAGGATTTTCATCTAAATCAAGACATTTTCTTGACCCTAGCTTCTAGTTTTCATTCATGTACATGCATTTGTGAAATAGTTGGTCATGAAGAGTGTGTAAACTTGTCATTTTTGTAAAATGTAAACAAGATCTTGTCTTTTACTAAGTAGAAACCAGTTTTTTTGTAGCTAATGGTATATCGTTAGTTAATGACTTCCCCAGGTTTCCCTCTAATAAATATTAATTTGTATCCACGGTGTCCATGGACCAGGGATACCGTAAGAATTTGCTAACTCCTAGATTTCTTAACAATAGTGATTTAATTTATCTTACTTTTTTGTCTATCTGCACTTTTTATGACTTGATATGCTTCAAATGCAGAACCCCTATCTGCAGCCAATCTTAACCCTTCTCTCAGTGATGGTTCAAAGGTCCGGGTTGCATACCAGGTAGATGATATTTTTGTTATTCTAAAAAGACATGCCTAGCTTTTTAGTAACAATTTATTTGTTTTCCCGCATTAGGGGGTTCCAGGTGCTTATAGTGAGACTGCTGCAGTAAAAGCTTATCCGGAGTGCGAAACTGTCCCATGCGACCAGTTTGAGGCTGCATTCAAGGTGTAATAATTTTTCACAAGTGCACGTTTAGATTTTCTCAGTCATCTTAAGTTTTCTGAAACCTCTATTGTATTAATTCCCATTTCTCAGGCTGTTGAATTGTGGTTGGTGGACAAAGCAGTACTTCCCATTGAGAATTCTGTTGGGGGTAGCATTCACCGTAACTACGACTTGCTGCTCCGTCATAGGCTTCACATAGTAGGAGAAGTTAAGTTAAAAGTGAATCACTGCCTTCTAGGACTGCCTGGTGTTAGAAAGGAGGAGCTAAAGCGCGTATTGAGCCATCCGCAGGTGATCATTTTCCTTCATCTCCACACGTTGAAACACTTCTTTCTTTCTACATTTTTTTTCCCTGAGAGTTACAAGTGATACATAAGCTGCTTTATCCATGACAAGAAAATTAAAATCTATGCAGTTCAAAATATGGTGATCAGGTAATCGAAATTGGATTATATATACTGGTAATAAAGAAACTATTTGAGGTCCATGGTAGAACAAATATTAGCATGTAAAATTATATGAAATAAAAAATCTACAGACGGCAAGATCACAAAACGCAGAATCTATAATTTCAAATATAGTATCTTAAGATGCACGGAATGAAGCCCTCTTTTACTGTGCAACAAACTTTTTCTCTCTTTTACTTGACTAGACATTCCAAACTTTTGGTTTCCTCGAACATAATAAGCACATTTAATTCTGGTGTTTTCAGGCACTAGATCAATGTGAGATCACATTAAACAAGTTGGGTGTTACCAGAGTCAGTGCCGAGGATTCTGCTGGTGCTGCTCAGGTAATATTTTGAGTGCTCTGTAACTTATAAACTTTCGTAAGCCAATTTAACAATAGAACAGGTTGTAGCCTCCAGAGGGGTGAGAGACACTGGAGCCGTTGCAAGTGCTCGAGCTGCAGAAATCTATGGGCTTGATATTCTTGACCAAGGAATTCAGGTGAGGCTTTTGGTTGATTTTCCTGTCAAATAGGCTGCACTTATATTCAATGCAAGTTTGGTGTGCAATAGTAGACTTCACTGGACAATATTAAAGAAGAAAAAGAAGCTAAATTCTTGTTCACCATTCTATGTAGTATTGCGTACCTAACATGCTGTTAGTGCCCATCGTGCTTATCCATTCTGGTGTTCAGTGTGTCCGGTTTTCAAGTGTTAGCCTTAACTTTGTACTTCTGTGATAATTAGTTAAGGGTTTTATACTATCTTGATTTTTAAGCTACATGCTCTGTATTATTATGGAAGTTGTGTTTATAGAATTCAGTTTGTGCATCCTTCCATACAAGTATGTACCAGCTTTGTAAGACGTACTTTATTTTTCTTTTAAAGTGATCGGAATTAGTCGAGATAATGAATTCATTGGATATTTGTTTTCAAGTTTGATTACCAGCATTTTTCCCTATCATTTTCTTTTAGTCCCTTCTGTCTGGATTTTGACTCAAATTAATGAAATGAAATAAAAGGGAAACAAATAATGTTACCATGAAGATTGAGAGTGTTGGGTTGTAATTAGTGGACCAATGTCACATGGATCAACAGGAATCAAAAGGGAATAGAAGTGTGAAGATAAAATGACAGAACATCTGCTCAGTGGAAGAATTGGAAAAGGAAAATGAAAGAAAAGGTAAAAATGAACTAGGAAACAAAATCTAGGGGTTTATGAAGACTTGCCAAATTTTCTTGAGGGACGGGGCTATAAATAATGACCAATGCATTAGTTTATCAATGAGCTCTCATTGGCAGAGAGCTAAATAATAGGCTGCTGATGAAAGAGAGAGAAGCGTGTACTTGAGTATATTAGTTTTGCATAGAAAGAGGGAGGCACAAGAGAGCACGAAGAGACTGTCAGGTGTAGAGAGAAACAAGATAAAAAGTTGTATGAGCCTTGAGCGTACTATTTTTTGTTAAGGAGAAGTTAAGAGGGTGACGAAAGTCTCATAATTGATGTTCTGATTGTGAAGTGATTCTCCTTATCTTGTCGTCATCGGCTATTTGCCAAACCACAGTTAATTTGCATTTTACTCTTTCTTGCTCGTTTTCAAGAGTTTTCTTTCCACTGCAAACATTCACTGCATGTTTAGGGGGTTTTTTCCCGGTACCTTCTAGAGATTCGAGGAAGGAAATTTGGAAAGGAAAAGATACCTTCCTGGTCTCTATTGGTTCTTCACAATGGGGAACCTTTTCTCTATGTTTTAAAAATCCAGAAAAAGGATGCAACTATTATGCAGTTTACTATTTCAAAAAATCACAAGCCTTATGCACATAAGGTTTGCGCTCACAAGTATGGGAAACTGAATTGTTAAATTGGTTACATGACTTGCTTAATTCTTGTCTCTGATTAGCCCTAGTTTGCTAGGATTTTAAATTATTTCTATTTCCCAACCTTACTACTCTTTCCTTTTTTGACTTTATGGAGCTAAGGATTTCAGATCCCATCTCTTTCTCTCTGATTTCCAGGTGAAATCCTCTTTAGATAGCGAAAAGGCTTCTAACTCAGTTCACTATCTATGATATTGCCTTTTTGGGAATATTATTCTTTTCCTTGTGTAGCCATGGTGATGATATAACGTTACAATCCTTAAATTTTTTTTAATTTTGTGATGCACCAAAACAGGATGACTCTGATAACATTACCCGTTTTCTGATACTTGCAAGGGAACCTATTATCCCAGGAACAGAGAGACCTTTTAAGGTATCATTCTTTATTCAGGCCCATTTGATCATTTTTGTGAAGATAGAAGTAATTCTTGTTTTCTTTTCCAGACTAGTATTGTATTCACTCTGGAAGAAGGACCTGGGATTCTTTTCAAGGCCTTAGCAGTGTTTGCTCTGAGGGACATTAATTTATCAAAGGTAATTATGAGAATGATTTAAACTACAGTTCCATTTTTCACTTTCTATAATGGCTTTCATGGTTGTTTGTTTGCTGGAAAACATAAGTACAGATTGAGAGTCGGCCGCAGAAAAGACGCCCGCTTAGGGTTGTTGATGACTCTAACAAGGGGAGAGCCACGTGAGTGTCATTTTATAATTACTAATATTACCAGTGTTATATTTTTTGATTAACAACTTTGACTTGTTTATCAGACTCGTTTAGGTAATTTAGTTTTCTTCTTTTTCTTCCTACAATTGCTATATGGTAGTAGGGTGTTAGGAACCAACCGAGTATTCAATGAAACAGATGAATAATTGTAGAAATTATAGAACTGTGTTGATTGCAAGATGAATTACAGAAATAAAAGAAATACAATCAGCCTTTTGAGAGGGCCTAACTCTCCACAATAAGGTTTACTCACTATTTTTTTGCATCCCCATCCTCTTCCCCCCCTCCCCCTCTTCTTTATTTATAAGCTACTTGTAACTGTTTTCCCTCCCATTTTTACTCTCTAACAAACTAGTTTTCCACCCACTAGAAGGTTATTCTTCTTCTAGGTCCTTCTAGAATGCTTGAGGTGGATTGGAGCCTATTTTAGGGTCCTACACCTTCTCTTTTGTTCAAGAAAATGCTTCTCTAGAAAATACATTGAAGAGCATGCCAGGCAAAATCTTAGAATTTTTCAAGTATGATTTTTGTTTGATATACATAGTGCTATGCATGGCTTGAGATACTGCTATCATTAACTTCAATACGCTGTTACCTGTTCATTCTTTCAAAATTGAAAAGGACAGTAAGAACGTGTAGTTAGGAACATTCTTCCGTCTGCCTGTCCTGAAGTGTTGAACAGGAAGAATGACAAAAGGTAGTAATGAAAGATATGAAATACCATTTGAGCAGATAGACAATCAGTGAAAGATCTCCTTGCTTTCCAGTAGCCAATATTATTTTTACTCGAAACATGTAAAAGTACTTCAATAAATTCACTTTAAGGAGTCAATATATTTTTGTTGCTTAAGTCAACATAAAAACATGCTTTCTAGTGACCAAATCCCAATTGCAGGTACTTCGACTATCTCTTTTACATCGACTTTGAAGCATCTATGGCTGAGCCTCGTGCCCAATACGCTCTGGGACATCTTCAGGTCAGCTTTCCTTTCCTTTTTTCCACCTTAAACGGGGGTGTGCTGGTGAATTTAATATCACTCTAATCCAAAGAAATGCAAAATGGATACAACTCTAGGATGATTGTAATGCCAGTAGACCTTCGATAATTAATATCATGATGAGATTTATGCAGACCTGCGACAATCTCACATGTAGATGGGTCTTTACTCTTAGGCAAGATGGTCTTGAGACTGATTCCCCTTGAATACCCGCCCTTGGTGTATATATTTGCCCATTATAAATATTTTGTGTATATTTATGTTACAACTCACGAGGTTTATACTCATGTAACTCTTCAATCTACAGGAATTTGCAAGGTTTCTTCGAGTTCTTGGTTGCTATCCTACAGATACAGTTAAATAGCTCCTGAATTGGACCGACTGGTTATCCTGTATTTACTCAATTCTAAACCAACAAGAAAGGAATGATTCAGATTCATGAGAAGACACAATCTTCTTTCGGCAGTTAAGAAGCAATTTCCAAAGACTTGGTCTGAACTCTGAACAGTACACAATTGGATATCTTTCTCCAGCAGGGTGTTATCTTCTGTTTCTTTTACAGTTTGTTTTACATTCAATTAGGAGGCCTTATTAACTTGCATATAAATGGAGACAGATACTCCCAGATACGTTTCTCTGTAGCTGTAGAAGTTTATTGACCAAGGCTATTGGTGGTGATGATGATTTGTAACCAGAGAATTTGAACAAATCTTCCAGCGGCCCTATTTTCCAACAAGTTCTTCAGATGGTTTTCTGCCTGTTTATTTTTTCCCTCTGCACCATTTTGAAGTTTATCTTGGCCAAAAAAAAAAGGTTCGAGATGTAAGGTCAGGACAAATAATTGGGCAACAAGCTTAGTACACGAAGGGTCTTGCAGGCGATGGAAACACTGGTCTTTTATTTATACTGAGATTCCATTTTCTAAACAAGTCTTAAGATTTCATGAATGAATTCCTCGAGAACGAATTTAGAGACCATACAATGTAATGTGGAACTTTTGACTGTTACTCTGACATAAATAATTACGGTTTGATCTTAAAATATAAAGCAAAACATAGTTAATTCCGAATTACTGCATTCTGACTTGATTAAATCTCAGAGGAAAGGTTACAAGTACTTAATGATAATGCAGTAAAATACATGAGAGAAAAGCTCGCTTACTCAAAAACAGTTAATACTGCATTCTGACAGGATAAAAACTCTACTACAGGCCCAGCGTTATTTATTTACCATAGCTAAACTATTAACCCCAGAAATGAAAACTAATGCCTTCAGCACATCACCATCTTGAGCGCTTGCTCATTACTCTTTGCTCTCCAATTCCTTCAGAAAATCTGCGTGATCCACCAAAGCCTAAATACAGAAGAACCGGTGAAATGAGATTACAACAAGATGAAGCTATCACAATGAGCAAACCAATGTTCAGAACAAGTCACAGTGCAACCAGTAAGGATCTAATTTGTCTCATTTCATATATAGCCTCCAAAACTGAAGCACGTAATCCTAACTATGAGCACACGCATGGGGGTGGAAGAGAGGTACTTGAATGCTACAGATCAGTGGAAAAGTGAAACTCTAAACAGATAATGCACCATTAATATTAATATCAAAATCCATGTTACAGTCTGGTTCCCTGTTAACTTACAGTTTTCCACCCATCTGGATCTAGGAAAGAAGCGATCTTAGTATTGAGTCCAGGAACTGGTCCTGGTTGCCTAGTTATCTTTCCTCCAAGCTCTTGGGTTACAAGATTTACAACCTCGGCACTTTTATATACATCCTCTGTACTGATTGCAACCTAGAAATATTATTGCATTCACCATGAGGCAAGAAGATGGATGACAACAAAAATGAAGAATTTTCACAAGCATAAAACAAACCTGTGCATATGCATTTCCTTTTGTATATTCAGTCACACCGTAATTGTATGTCAACTCAAGGACAGTTGTCTCATATTCATCAGCGTATCCCATCATTGCTATGGTGTACTGCAGAGTATAAGAACATATGTTGTCACTGTGTTAGCAAATCCCAGAGGAAAATAAAAATGTTTTAGTTCAAAGGACAATTTGATTTCGGTCGGTCATACTTTTTGTTCTGGTCTGTCAGTTTTCTTCAAGAGTTTCATCCCCAATGCCTGCAACATAAAGAGTGATAAATGTCAGCAGATTTTCAGATAAGGGATAGGTATGTATCTCAGTTCACAGACAGCACATACATATTGAAGTATCTATATAGAAGTCGAAGGAATAAGGAAGAGATACTGTTGATACCGTTATTTCTGAAGGATGAAAATGGAACTTTCTAATTACATGCATGCTTCTGTAAAGTGCTTGTGTGGAAGTGATTTTTTAAAAATCAAGTTTCTTCGTGCTCATTTTCAACCACACGTTCTCCAAAAAAATGAAAACATTTTTCACATTTCCTCATAACTCATCCTTACTTTTTAACCGCAAATTCTTCAAAAAAATCACTTTTGAAATAATCACTTCCACACAAGCTCTAAATATTTCACCAACTTCCGACTTTTTTGTCTTGTGACGATCTCCATGATGGCTGATAGAAGTACTGATTCTTGGAAATACGCATGACAGACATTTCAGTAATTTATGCACATGGACTCACTAGAAGAGTATAGACAAGACTACCAGAAATAGATCAATTGAAGGGGTAGCTTCAAAAAATAAACCAAAAATGTACAAATTTAAAAGGAAGAAGAGTTCACCTTCTCATAAAATTTTATAGAACGATCAAGGTCACCTACACGAAGCATCACTTGACAGAGAGGTTCAGGAGTTGGACCACGTTGAATAAGTTCAAAAAGGTATCCATCAGGATCCTTAACAAATGCAATGACAGATGATCCACCTTTAACAGGACCTGGCTCTCTTGTGACTGTTCCGCCCTTGGACTTTATGTCTTCAACCAGTTTGTAAACCTAACAGATAGAAACAGAAAATGCCAGAAAAACTAAATTAGGCAATAGCATCATAATATGGCCAACAGATAAGCAATTGCACTATTGGCCAAAGAAAACACAAAAAAGATAAAAAACTTACATCTTGGGTTGCAATGGCAAAATGTCCAAATCCAGTTCCAATGTCATATTTATCAATGCCATAGTCTGTGGGAATAACATCATAAAGAACCAAGCTCGTATTATGACTAACCAATACGAAAGAAATAATTCTCTAGATTATTTCCAGTCATAGAATAAATACATTTGCAATTCGTAGAGTTGTCCATTCCCCTTGAATATAAATTAAGAATGACATTTACTGGGATATCCTCACCCATTTGGACAGGAAAACATAAATTTCTGATTGATTGGATGAGTAAGCATCTTGTGCAGCTGTGTGTGAGCATTTGTGAAAAGAGGGATGGGGAGTATAAAGTTTACTCTTGTCAATCAGCTCTTGGTGTGTAATGTGCAACTTGTAAGTATAAAAGAAACGTTTGTTAACTATATCACAAGCAAACTATTAACTGCCAATGCAGAAGCTCACGATTGAGTGATACATAATGAACCCACAACCAAACAATCATGTGAAATCGAGAACTTCAAAAGTTAAGTGATTGATAATGTCGAAATTGAAAAGCCTGAACATACTGTATGTCAATTCCACCGCAAAGTGAGAGTCTTCAGGGCCAAACCCAAGAAAAGCATTTGAATATTTTTCTTCTGGAATGTCCCTCTTCCTCAATAGCTTCATCCCAAAACATTCAGTGTAAAACCTAAGACATTAAAGAAAAAGTTAGTAAGCTGAACTAAAAAAGAGCAAGGATACCACATCTTAGAGCAAACAAAAAGCATAATATTTCTCTTTAGGGGGGTTCGAACTTGATGGTGCGATCAAGGTCTCCCACTCGATACACAGCATGCAAGAATCGGTGCTTATCCTTCTTTGGCCATTCCAGCAACTCAACACTTGGGACAACTGGTGTTGCAGCCTCAGCCATTGTTGTGTTTGCTGAAATAAATTCTTTATGTTACTTTTGTGGTAGATATACACAAATTGATATCAGTAACAACTAAGATTAACCACTCTTCCACTCAACTATTGAACCTCATTTCTGTAAGAATTGCAATAGTGAGAATTGAACACTTCAAAACTTGGAAACAACTAGAATAAAAATCTTAGGATCGAAAAAGTAAATCTTATCCACCTCACTTCTTCTCCTGCTTAAAATAAAAGTTTGAATACCAAAATTTAAATAAAATCAAGAAAGTAAATAATAGAGTTAATTTACCATTTCATTCCCTTAACTTTGTCTTTCCTTTCTGTTGGCTTATTTATATAACCACACGAGACTTTCGAACTCCCAGAATAGTATACAATAAAGAAAAGAAAAGGAAATATATGATCGTTTTACTCAAAAAATAAAAAATATTTCTTTTAAATTTCATATAAAGTGACTAACTACAGAAATTTAATTTAGATTGGGAAATTTTAGTATTTCCCTAGCTACAAGAAAAACTTCTACTACGAACAGAAATTACATGGTTCCAAAGAGTAATTCTCTAGTATGGAAATACAAAACCCTACCACGTTCTCATAAATTCCAATCTATAAATTGATATTTCAGGAAATGCAAATTAAAGCTGCAACAAAAATCATATCCAGAAAAATGAATTTAATTTCCAGAATCCAGCATACAATCAATTGTAGGAAAATTTAGAACAGAAAACCAAAAATTAAAGACCCAAAGAGCATCGAAATTTACAAAGTACGCCACGGAATTGAGAAAAGGATGGTGCAAGAAAAAAGCTTAGAGAGAGAGAGAGAGACAGCGTGATCACTGATTAGAGAAGAAGCAGCGTGAATGAACTAGAAAAGATCTACATTTGTAATGCTTAACTTTTGAGAAGGTTAGCTAGAGTGACGGGGTGTCACGTAATGCTGTCACAGTTTAATCAGCAGGCGGAATAATGTGATACTGATTAAAATTAAATTTTTAGCAAATATTAATAAAAGTTAATGGAATATATGATTGAAAATTTGGAATCCCTTGAAATTTGTGGTTAAATTTAATTATTGACCTCGACTTAAATTTTAATCATATTTTTTAGAGGTGCAAAAAATTGACTTAAAAGTTCAAAGATGATTAAAATGTTTTATTACTCACCCAACTTAAACTTTATTTAAACTGATTCTCAATGATCACTCATATTTGAGATGTTACACTACATCTATCATTCGTTAGATTTCACTGCCCTCGTTCTTAATGTATTGCAAGAAAATCTCACGTGATAAGTTACAATCTTTAAAAAATACAGCTCAACAAAATCATCCAAATAAAATATAATATTGTCACGATTTATACTTTAAGTCATTGTTTGGTACCCACTATTTTCAACATTTTTCACTCTTTTATTTTCAACTGCACATTTTTCAATAAAATAATATTACACGTAAATACAAAAAAAAATCTTATTTTTTAATCACACATTCTCCAACAAAATACTATTCTAAAATGCATTTTAGGTAAAAAAAAAATGGGACTCAAACAGTTGGTAAACTTCAAACTGCTCCTAATGTCATTCATCTTTAAGACTTTGTACTCCATCCATTATCTTTCAGATTTCGTTTCCCTCATTCTTAATATGTCACAAGGAAATCTCATGGACAAGTTACGGTCAATAAAAAATTACAACTTTATCAAATTATTCAAGTAAATATTTCATTACTTATCCAACTTATAACATGGTCACGATTTATTTATTAAATTTCAAATTGCTTTCTAATTGTCATTGATCTTTGAGACGTTGTACTCCATCCAACATCCATCAGATTTTGCTTCTCACGTTCTTAATGTGTCACCCGAAAAATCTCATGTGACAAGTTATTATCTTTAAAAATTTACAATTCAATCAAATCATCCAAGTAAAATATTTATTACTCACCCAATTTATAATATGGTCACGATTTACTTATTAAACTTCAAATTGCTTCTTAAGGTCATTCATCTTTGAGACATTGCACTATATTCATCATCCATCAAATTTTGTTTCCCTCGTTCGTGATTGTGTTGCATGAAAATTTCACGTGATAAGTTACCGCGCGGTAAAAAAATAACAATTCAACCGGAACCATCTAACTCACAAATTGCCATATTTACAATGCTACTTTTGTGGTCCCATAAACTTCTTTAAGCTCTAATTGTTCATCCTCAATTTCAGTTCCAAAAAATTGTAGCTCCAATTCACATATTTCACCTACGTACAACTAAATTGCGTACTGAGTAGGGTTGATTGTTGAAAAGGACGCGGAAAGCCACTACTTATAAATCTTATTCCCAATTATACTATTTGCTTGACTTCTCTCTAATCCCAAATTTTCATTTTTGCATGAGTATGTCCAATCATTTGGGAAAGAAAAAGTTATCAAACTCCGAACAGATTGAGAAATGGAGAACAACAAAGACAAACATGGCCTATCTCAAACTCTCAATACACAATTTAGTTGTACATGGGTGGGATGAGTGAATTGAAGGCTATGGTCTTTTGTGGCCAAAATTGGAGATGGCCAATTAAGGCTTAAAGAAGTTTATGGAGTCGTTAAAGTCGTGTCATATATGGCAATTTTGATGAGTTTGATGGTTTAGTTGAGTGGTAAAATTTTCAACCGCCATAAATTACCACGTGGGATTTTCATGCAACACGTCAGCATGAGGGAAAAAAATATGATGAATGATGGATGAGCTCTTATAGATGGCAATAATTGGGAAGCAATTAGAAGTTTGATGAGTAAATCGTAACTAAAGTATAAGTTAGATGAATAATGAAACATTTTACTTAGATGGTTGGATGAATTGTAATTTTTTAACTATCGTAACTTGTTGCATGAGATTTTTGTGTGACATGTTAGCAACAAGGGGAATAAAATATGATGGATGGAGTGCAATGTTTCAATGATGAGTGTCAATGGGAAGCAGTTTGAAGTTTGCCGAGTAAATCATGATCATATTTAACTTGGGTGACTAATCAAATATTTTACACGAAAAAGATACCAAAAAATACTGTTAATCAATTTGATGGAATTTCTTATGGCAATGGTTCCTCACAAATTGACGTGGTTTGGTCTTGCATTTAGTACTTGACAAAGATTAAAAAAAAGTTCTTAGAATTTTCTTGTTTCTCTTTGTGGTGTGTGTACAAAAAGAAGAAAAAATGGGAGTGTGGTAAACTTGAGTGAATCTTTCACTTATCAATTTTTCTATCTGAAGTTTTTCTCCATCTTATTATATTTTATCTCCTACATTTTTTGTTTGAATGATGATCAAGGAATTGGATTGCCAACAATTAATGCCCATAATCCCTCCTTCTCTTAAAAG
>CAIGRP010090866.1:0-17807 GCA_903798385.1 Fraxinus cuspidata | reverse complement strand
AGAAAAGAAGAAATGTAAAGTCTTGATTGTGTGAGGAAGTGAAATATACAGAGCATGAGTGATTGTGTGGGGAAATAAAAATTTGTGAGAGAGGGAAGAAAGAGAAATCGAAATGATGGTTGTGTGTGGAAAGGAACATAAACAATCACGATTTTGCATTTCATAATTCATGTAAAATTATTTTTGATATTTAAAATTTATCGACCATATATTTATCATAACCACATTTCAAGATTTCAAATGAAAGTTTAAATGCATGCTTTTATGCTTAATACTTTATGCAAGATAATTTTTGTTATTTAANCCATATATTTATCATAACCACATTTCAAGATTTCAAATGAAAGTTTAAATGCATGCTTTTATGCTTAATACTTTATGCAAGATAATTTTTGTTATTTAAACTTTATCAATTATATATTTATCATAATCGCCCTTTAAATTCTTGAATAAATTTTAAATAGCTGTAAATGAACATTTGTAGCGTAAAATATCAAACCAAACGTAAAAGTCGAAGAAAAAATAAAATTGAGAGAAATTGGTGTGAGTATGGGGGTTGATGGTGTGGTAGAAAAAAAAATTAATGATTATGATTTTACGGTTAATAATTTAAGATAATTTTTATATTTAAACTTAATTGACAATATATTTATTATTATCACATTTTTAAGCTTTTTTAAAAAATTTGAAATCGATCCAAATGGATATTCATATCGTGAAATATCGAATCAAACGAAAAAATGTAGGAAAATAAAGTTCGAAAAAATGACATTAGAATGAGGTTGTGATTGAAAAGAAACATATACAATTATGACTTTACGTTTCACAATTGATGTAAAATTATTTTGATATTTAAAATTTATCGATCATATATTTATCATGGCCGCACTTCAACATTTCCAATAAATTTTAAATCGCTTAAAACGAATATTTGTAACTTAAAATACCGAATCAAACGTAAATTAAAAAAAAAAAAGCTTAGCCTAGTTGAGCCGTCAAGCCACTTGGCTTGTAAACAGTAACCAATAACTCAAACTAATCAAACATATAAAAAAATTAAAAATAAAAAAACCGCTTAGTCGAGCCGAGCTAAATGACTTATGAACAGTACCACCAAACTCACTCTTTTATTTATGTAGGAAAATATTTAAAAAAAACTCACCACCTCCTAGAGGTAGCAATTGAGCTGAGCGGCTCGACCACTCGTAAAAAAGCGACTCGTGAGCTGCTCAGACTAGTCAAAAGATGGGCTCGGCTTGCTTATGGAGGAGCGGCTAGTGGGCTCGTCCAATGCGGATGGTTTTTTTTAAAGGGTTTATCTTTTAAAAAAAAAAATTTACAAGATCGCGAGCCGAAGCTCGGCTCGACCCACGAACCACAAACTCACGAGTCGGGCCGAATTGAGCTTGATCCATGATTAACGAGCTGAGCTTTGACTCGGCTTGTGACGAGCAAGAGCCGATCTCGTGTGCATACTTGGCCCGACCCATTGCCACATCTACCCACCCCCCTTGCTATGAGTATTTGTTTTCTTTATGTATTTGTTGCTTCTGTACGTGCAGCAAAATTCTTTGTGAATAGAGCTTTAGGAAAGGAATAATGTCAAAATTGCAGTCACGGTATCAAAGCTTTCATTTTATTGCAGACTTTTAACTAATTTTTAAAGGGTAAAAAGATAACTTATAATTTTTCACATAAATGAATTAAAATAAAAATAAAATAAAAAAGAAATAAAAGGAAAATAGTTCATCATCTTCCCAAACCCAAAACCCCCCCAACGCCCTATCTCACTCCACCCCCACCCCCCCAAACCTTCTCCACCAATCATCATCGTCACCAAATCGCACCACCACTCCTTCCGACCAAATCAAGTCATTCACCAACTACAACATCACCTCTGTCAAAATCCACCCAAGACCAAAACCAGTACACTGAAATATTGTTTCTTCTTTTTCTTTTCCCAAGTCATCTTACGCAAACGTTGCAGCACAAAGTTGACATAAACAAAAATAAATGGCTTCAAAACGGCAACATAGGAAAAAATCAATTTGACCAGAAAGTTAAAACCTTCAAATCTCAAGAATTCCACAAATAAAATAAAAATCAAACCTCAGATTCCTACATACAAGAAATTATTCATACATACTTGAAACAGTAACTGAGCATAAAAATTACCTGGAAAAGGAGAGGAGAGAGAGAGAGAGAGAGAGAGTTGTATTGAAGCAGAGTTGAATATGGGTCTGCTCATTTTGACTTTTTCATAGCATTAAAGCAATAAAAAGGGTAGTTTTGACGATGTAAAAGTGGATTTGTGATGTTTGAGCCTTCAAATGTTTTCTAGATATTCTAATGGCAGTGGCATAAATTGAGCTGACTGATTGTCAATTCGGTTTTGCTTTCGATTAAATTATTATGAAAGCACGAAAAGAAAAGATGTTTTGGAATTAACATAATGATTTTCTTCCATTTAACATTTTGGTGGATAACCGGGGGAAGAAGAAGAATCATTTTCTGGTTTAGTGGTTTTGGGTGGATTTTGACAGAGTTGGTGTTGTTGTGGTCGGGTGGATGATTGGATTTGGATGAACAGTGTTTAATTATTTTATTCATTTTTTGATTCTTCACCATTTATTTATTTGAAAAATTATGTATTTATTTATTTTACTACTACATAACTTACTAAATTAATAATTATATTAAATTAATGAAAATATTGAATTCATTAATAAATTTTAAAAATATAGTACAATTAATAGAAATACCCTTGTATACGTGGTGGTTGTGACTTTTTCATCTTAACTTTAAATAATTGTATTTGTTACATTTTAAAACTTTTTAAGCATTTTTATTTTAATTCATTCATTAATTATTACTGATCAATATTAAAATTTATTACAAATAATAATAATAATAATAATAATTTATTTGTATTACAAAAATGTATAACAAAAGTAGACGCAAATATCCTTAACCAATTTTTTTGTAAAGTGAAATCAAAATTGTATTTAACTTGTGCAAGTGAATAGTGTTGCACCATTTTGCACCAAATATGGTGAAATGATGTTATAGTAGAGATGGCCTTATTCAGACTTGAACACCAATGTTCCTAGTTTGTTTAATTGTTTAATAATTTATCTTTAGTAAAATTAAATACATTCTCACATATGATTCTATTATATAATATCTCTATGAAGGATCCAAATATACGAAGATTCATTAAATCATAAAACATATCTATAGACGAATGCAAAGTATAATGATATATATCTATTCTCTATTGAATTTTACAATGATTATTACTATGTTCTATAATTTATATTCCTTATCTCGAGAATAATAGAAATCACAAAACAATTCAAATATTGATCAAGTATTTGAAACGACATTAAACCCCTAATAATAATAATTTGAAACTAAATAAACATTTGATGTAAAAAATATAGAATTTAATAACAAAAGCATAATGTTCACCTTTATCCTATTATCTATACAATTAGTCGAGCATGATATGATTACAAAAATACTCATTGAATTGATACTACATTACTCGAAATAAAAAAGTAGAAAGAAGATGAATCTCTTCAATGGTTCTTGATTCTTCTTCAAACTTCAAGCCAATGTATCGAATTGATGAATATAATGGAGTTTTTTTTGTATCAAAAGCTTAAGGATATGTATCTTCTCCTCCTAGGCTTTCTCTAGAGCTTTCTTCTTTATAAGGAACATGTATTTTCTTCTCAAGAGCTGCCTCATTGAATAATGGATGAAGACATGTATTTATATCTTCCAAGATTAGGTAAAACCTCGTGCTCTAATTGTTGGTTGTTTGAATTCTTGTTGCTAGACTGCTGAGGCTTGGTTGCTTTACACTCGATTCACGTTATTGGGATATACACATTTAGCATATAACAGGTACTATGCTCACCATTATAATTTTTTTTTTCATTTATTAGCTAATTGCTATTATATATTGATAACAATTTTATATGAAAATGAGATTGTTATTGTGTTGTCGACAAATTATTGAATTGGGGTTGTCTTGTTGGCTTATCATTGAATAACTCAAATTGTTGTCACCTTGGCAATTTATTATTGGATGTTTGTCGTCTTGCCAGCATTTTTGTTTGATTTTTCAATTGTTGTTGGATTGTTGGATTATTGATTTTTTAATTTATAGAATTTAAAAATGAAAGGTAAACCTCCTCTCAAGAAAAGCAGGAACTTCTTTTTGTTATTTCCAAGGGTAGGTCAATCCAGTGAATTACGTTTCACATCAAACGAGAACCTTTGAGGAAAATAGTTATTATAATCCATTATTGATAAATTTTATGTTTCAAAACCTCGAAAACAATTTCAAGAAATAGTATAATTTAATGAATTTTATGTTATACATGAATTTTATTATATTGATTTTATTAAAAATTCATTCCCAAACTAAATTTCTGGATCCGTCCTAAACTGGGGTAGAATAAATGAAGATAATTAAAGTAGTATATATATTTAGTTCACGTTTATATTTTTCGAACAACTTGAATTTAGTGTTTTTTAATTTCAATATTTAGACTTCAGATTTCTGAAATTAAAGACAATATTAAGTGTTTACTTACCCCTTTGTGGGTGGTCGAGTTGGTGGAGCAGGTGAACGCAAAGATCGAAAGTCACGAGTTCGAATCCCCTGCCAACACTTCCTCAGTCGAGCCGTCGCACCGGACTTATTTAGTACGGTTTATCTCTCTTGTGTGGTTTGCGGGCTATTGCACATGGAGCGATATTTGCTCAGTGCGCACACACGAGTAACGACTGCAAGTTACTACGTCAATAAAAAAAATAATTTAGGTGTTTACTTTACGCATCATTACTATTTTCTTGTATAATTGTAATTCAAAATTTTTTCGTATAGTTACCCTTAGTTTGGTTAATTTTATCTTATCAATATTATTATTGGTATATAGAAAATACGTGCTAAGGACTACACCACAACTCACCAACTATGAGAGACCCACACAAAATTTATATATTTTTATATCTATCAATTACGTAACATGTACGTGACGTATGGGGTCCCACATTGGTCGATTCAGCATTGATTATTCAATTGAATTGGACTTATTTAATCAAGCAACCGTGTCTCAAGCTCAGGGTCGGGCTCGACCCATACCTCGCTTGCTCCATTTCCATTTCTCTCATGTATATATGTGAATCAATTCACAATCAAGGTAATATAGTTCTAATACTAGTCAAAACCTCTCTTCTTATCTTGTACTCATTATATCTCGTTCAATAGTTAACTTGATCATCAGAGTGCAAACGATCGTTGGACCCTTTTTTCGATCGGTAGCATTTGCTGTCTAATGGTGTGTTTTAGTGCACTAGGAATGTCTGGAGGGAAGGTGACAATGATTCTGTTGGTGCAAAAATTGAGGTCAACATACATAATTTCAAATAAATAATTTGATAGTTTTAGTCCAAGTTTATAGACCTTTTATAAAACTCAAAGCCGCATTTTATTTATATATTTCTAGGAATCCATAATTATTATCTACTTGTTTAGCATTTATTTCTATTTATTTATAATTCAAATTGTTTATAAATACTTCTAGAAGATGCTAGTAGCAAGCTTTCCCGAATATGACAAATGCAGAAAAAAATGATGTATGGTATATAATGAATATGCTTGCAATTTGTTAATTTTTCAAATATGTTACCTTGAAAGCAAAAACAATAATTTTACAATTAATCATTTCAAAAATTATTTTATGTCATGTTTATACCCATAATATCTCAGTTTATATATATAACACATTTGAACAAAACGAACTAATCGTGATAAGTTAAAGTTAAGTGACTCACTTGAAATTGAAATAAAAATTCAATAATTAAAAATTAAACACTTATTTTTACTAAAAATTCCATAATTATGTATCTTTTTTCTCAATTCATTTTGCATGCACATCATTTCTCTAAACATTTTATACAAAATATTACACTATTTTCTTTTTAAAAAGAGAAAAATTTGAATAATTTTAAAGAAATTGGATTGTGCACAACGCAATCCAATTGTGTACAAGGAAAGGTGTAGAAGCACCGAGCACACCGTAACGGAGGACGTCCACATGACGACGTCTTTTAACGGCTACTCACGTGTATCATCTGCTACTCATGCTTCTAAACCAGTCAAATAACGATTATGCTTTATGTTGCTTTACAGCCCATCCCTTTCATGCAATTCACCATTTGGCCCCACAATTGTTTTAATGAAGTCCACGAATATTTTTATTTTTAACATCCACATGGCCATGCTTTAAATTCAAATTTAACAAGAAAATAGTAGCCTGTTTGAGTTGATGAAAAATGTGTAATTAAAAAATAAGAAAATTTTTTGGATTTATATATAATATTATTTTATTGAAAAGGTGTAGTTAAAAATAATAGAGAGAAAAATATATTTTGAAAATAATGGGGACCAAATAATGTCTCTTACGAAAATATGTATTTGTTATAGAATCTTCTTGCTTGTTTAATAAAATTTTGCTAAAAATTTATCAATTTTTCGAGTGGTCAAACTTCAATTTAACCACATATTTTAGAGAATTTATAGTTTTTTTTTATCAATTTTTTAACTATACATTTTATCAATTTTTATCAAAATCTGCTAATATTTTTTCTCTCAAAAGCTTTGTCACACTCCCTTGTGTTAAAATGTGGATTTTATATAGTCAGAATATAAAGGGACGTGTAAATCTATCACGTTTTAAATATGGTAAATATCATAAATGCAAATGTAGTAGGGGTCACTATTGCACAATAAATAACTTGGTTTTTGGAAAATATGATGCAAAGCATGTTTGTCGAGTGGTCGCAAGCAAATTAGTTAGCGGGAAAAAATCGATCTACTTAACTTTCTCATACTATGCATGTTTGAAAAGTGTTTATTAAAAGATTTAAATTAGAAATAGATATAAACGAACGGTATATAAGTGAGTAGTACTTGTAAATTTCTCAAAATATATGAATAATAAATTTAAGTATTTGTAAACAATTATAAACATCCAAACATAGGCTAAGAAGTATCATTGTTGGTAACTAACTGAAACAAATTAAAACTTTAGGGACGAGTTCGAAAAATCAAATAAGTGATTGAAATGAAATTTCGTTGAAAGATGGGTGACCTACGATATTTTGAATATTTCTATAAATGAAATTTTAAAGGTGAAATCCGTCCTTTTACATAATACAGGAGCCCACAAACCATGCGACAATGGGGTGGCATTGGAAACTTGCCGTCTAATAATTCCGCAAGAGGGCCATTTGCTTCAATAATTTAAGATTGTTCGATCAAACAACGAGGGCATCCACCTCTCCGGCAAGTTTTCTGGCAACCGGCCGATCATTTCTAGGTACACTTCCCTGATCTTGGATCAGTAGTTATAATTTTAAATTTTCGATCCTTGATTGAATAAGAGTTAGAATTAGCTAATTTCTAGAAACTTGTATTTAGATAGGTGGATAATAATTTGGGAGAATGTGATTATGATTGATTGTAGGTGATTTGTGAGATTTTTGATTGCATAAAATGAGTCAAGTATTTGAAGGTTACGAACGCCAATACTGTGAGCTGTCTGCTAATTTATCAAAGAAGATCACGTCAGCTACTCTTCTTGATGGAGGTGAGAAAATTTTTTCTCGGTTACATTTACATTTTGTTTTGTGATCCTTTTTTTCTTTATAGAATAATAACATGTAGTACAAAAGTTTATAACATGCTTGTATTTATTATGGAGGCAATCATGAAACATTTTGTATCTTGAGAAGCATGATAAGTGTAACTTGTAAGAGGACAACATGTCGAGCTTCCCACAATGTAGGAATAAAAATATTATTGACAAAGAGAATAATAATTTTGAATGCACCTTGATCTCCATATGCAAGTGAGCTTTACCTTATTCTTTGTGTTTTATGTTTTCGAATTTGGGTTTTCTAAGAATTTGAAGGAAAAAGAAATATTTTTATAAAATTTACACAACAATTATTGATGTATATATGTCCATGACGTGTAGTGTGAATGTACAAGGATAAAGGATTTCTGGGGAGTTTTGGTAAGTCATGGACGTTGTTCAAACAAAATGCATCTCAAAATGGATTTTGATATGGTCTTGGTAATCATCAGAAGTGCACATGGGGTAGTGTATTGAAACTACCATCTGTGCTACCAGTTGATGTTGTGCATCAACTGGACAAGCTGGAAGACTACAAGCAGCAAGGAAACCAACGAGGACATAGCAGCCACAAAGGAAGGATCTAGAAGGGAATTAGTTGGATCAGTTTTGCATTTATTTTTTTTCATGTAAAATTAGTTAGGAAGTTAGTTAGAGAATGATTCCATTTCTTTGTATTTATAGAATGCTCACTCTACAAATTCGAGTGATTGAATGAATACAATTTTCAACTTCATCTCAATTATTCTTCATCAGAATTTCCTCTTTACAAATCTAATATGGTATCAGAGAATGAAATTGAGGAATCAAATACTCCCACTAATGTAAACATCAATCTAAACCGTACTCAAAATCCACAACAGACTGATGAAAGAAATTCGAGCATTGCCTTGCATGATCCCACTCACCCAAGCAGTCCTTAATACATTGGCAGCAATGATGAAGGAACACTGATGCTGGTTACTCATGTTCTGGACTCCAACAATTATTACTCTTGGGCTTGATCTATAAGGAGAGAATTAAGGATAAAAAATAAACTAGGATTCATTAACGGAACTTTATGTGAACCAAAAGATCCCAATGATCCATTAATGGAACATTGGCTTAGATGCAATGACATAGTGATAACATGGATGCAGAATGCCATGGCAATCGACATCAAGAGTAGCACGATATATGCAGAAAAAGCTCACCTCCTTTGGTTGGATCTGGAGCAGCGGTTCTCTCAACAAAATGCTCCACGCATATTTAAGATTAAGAAGGATATCACTGTCTTGATACAGAATCAGGATTCTGTAAGCACTTACTACTCCAAGCTCAAAATTCTCTTGGACGAGCTGTTGAATTATGAGATGATTCCTTGTTGCACTTGTGGAGGTTTAAAAATAGTAATTCAGAACCAGCAAAGGGACTGGGTTATGAAGTTTTTAATGGGGCTGAATGAGAATTACACAGAAATTAAGGCTCAAATTCTGTTGATTAAACCATTTCCTAGCCTGAATGAGGTATATTCTTTAATCCAACAAGAGGAGAAGGGACGGGAAATTTCTAATTCTAGTGTTGTCAACTCAGATCCTATGGCTTTCCTAAGTAGAAGAAACTTTATAAAAGGAGGAAGCCAGAATTTCCCATCGCAGAAAAGAGACAGATATTATTGCACTCATAGCAAGGTTGCAGGTCATTCCCTTGATAGATGCTTCAAGGCAAATCCAAACAGACCATCATGCACTCACTGCCAAATGCATAACATTCAGTGGATAAATGCTACAAACTTCATGGTTTTCCATCAGGGTACAAATTCAGTGACAAAGGGAAATTTGCTGCTTACATGGTTTCTGCAGGTTCAGCACTTAATTAGGAGGTATTGAAGGACAAAGGTCAAGTATCATTGAGCCAAGAGCAGTACTCGCAGCTGATGGCACTTCTCAAGCCAACAACAAACTCTCAACAACTATCTTCTTCATCCAATAATACTCAAACACTTGTTAACTCCTCATCAGATGAGTTCAATCATAAACTATCTGGTATACCATTAAGTTTGACTGCATTTCATCAAAATCATGAAACCAATTTCAAAATACCATGGATTGTAGACAGTGGAGCAACTGATCACATGATCTGCTCTATCTCTTTTTTTTTTTTTACATCTATACAAGCCAAAGTAGCTTACTCAGTGGCTTTGCCAAATGGAGAAAAGGTTCGAGTCACACATGTGGGAATTGTCAAGATATCAGATTCTATAACTTTGCATAATGTGTTTTGCATTCCTAGCTTCACTTTTAATTTGATTTCAGCAAGAAAACTAACTCAATCTCTAAATTGTGGTCTTACTTTTCTTCCTAATTGCTGTTATATCCAGGACCTTTCGACTTGGAGAATGATTGGAATGGGTAAGGTGAAAAATGGTTTGTACCACATGGTGAGCAAGTCAGTTTCTCCTCATCCTTGTTAGAAGCCTTCAAACAGCTCAAGTGCCTATCCTCTTCATCTACATATATTGCTAAGAACCATAAAGAATCAGATCTATGGTACTAGAGATTAGACCACTCTTCTTATCCTAACTTTGATAGAAACTTTCACATCCCTGCATCATCTAGCATCAATCAACGTCATATCTGTCCATTAGCAAAGCAACATAAACTCCCATTTGGTGTTAGTCCTCATAAAACAGGATAGTGTTTTGAATTAATCCATTGTGACATTTGGGGACCTTGTAATGAAATCAGCAGGGATGGTTCTAAGTATTTTCTCTCTATTGTTGATGATTTTAGTAGATGCACATGGATCTATATGCTAAGTTTCAAATCTGAAGCTACCATAGCTCTACAAAAATTTTGCACTATGGTTGAAACTCAATTTAAAGCAAGAATCAAAACCATCACAACAGAATGATGGAGAATTTAACATGACAGATTTTTACTTAAAAAGAGGCATAGTGCACCAAAGAACTTGTGTTGAAACACCGGAACAAAACGCTGTGGTAGAAAGGAAACACCAACACATCTTGAATGTGGCAAGGGCCTTGAGGTTTTAAAGTGGCCTTCCTTTAAAATACTGGAGTGATTTTGTTTTGACTGCTGTATACCTCATAAATAGAACACCAACACCTAATTTAAATCACAAAACTCTTTTGAAATTCTGTTTGAGGTTAGGCTAAATTATAGTCACTTAAAGATATTTGGATGCCTTACCTTTGCCACCACCCTTGTTAGTGGAAGACATAAGTTTGATCCACGGTCTAGGGAATCTGTTTTCATTGGATATCCTTTTGGAGTAAAAGGTTATAGACTGCTATATTTAAGAACCAAGAAAGTCTTTGTTTCAAGAAATGTGGTTTTCCATGAAGATATTTTTCCATTCAAAGATATCAAATCCAACAACTCTACTCCCTCAACTAATTTCAGTCATTTAAGTTTCACGAAAAATCCTACTATCTCCAATGATCATATAACCTCTATCCTTGATGATAATCAGCACACCATGAACTCTTTCACTGATAATGTTCAGCATGCTGAACATAACATTCAAAATGATTCACCATATACTCAATCTCCCAATCTCCATGAAGAAACCAATAATTATATCCCTGAGCCTATCACTGATACTTTGGAATCAAATCTTCCCATTGCAAGTCACTTGCCTCGCAGGTCAAGCAGAATTCGGAAGGTGCCCCCTTATTTGGAAGACTTCACGTGCCAACAAGCCTCTTCATCTCTCCCATTTCAGAAGTTCAACAACAAGAAAGAAGATGGTATGCCAGGTAGTATTTTCTCTCTTAAAAATAGCATTTCCTATAACAAGTTATCTACATCTCATCGTGCTTTTGCAATTTCAATAACCAATCATTCTGAGGCTAAAACTTACCAAGAAGCCATCACTTCTCCTAAGTGGCGTGCTGCTATGAAAGCTGAGATTGAGGCACTTGAGCTCAATGATACTTGGGGTACTGACCAATCTACCGACTAATAAAGAGGCTATAGGATGTAAATGGGTATATAAGGTGAAGTTTAATGCCAATGGAAGTATTGAAAGATGCAAGGCACGTCTGGTGGCAAAGGGATACACTCAACATGAGGGACTTGACTATCACGAAACTTTTTCCCCTGTGGTAAAATTAACCATCATAAGATCCTTACTAGCAGCAGCAGTAATCAAGAGGTGGAGTTTACACCAATTTGATATAAATAATGCCTTTTTACAAGGAGACTTGGATGAAGATGTTTATATGGAACTGCCTCCAGGATATCCCAATGATAGTGGAAATAAGGTGTGCAAATTACGCAAGAGTTTATACGGATTAAAGCAAGCTTCACGCCAATGGTATTCCAAGCATTCGAGCTTCATTGTTGAGCAAGGATATCCCCAGTCAAAGGCAGATTTTAGCCTATTTACTAGGCTAACTGATAATAATTTCACTGCAATTCTAGTATATGTAAATGATATAATGGTTGCTGGTAATTGCATTAACTCCATCAATAAGCTCAAAGTCTCCCTCCATGAGAAATTCAAAATCAAAGATCTAGGAAAATTGAAGTATTTTCTAGGCTTTGAAGTGGAAAATTCTAAAGAGGGAATTCACATATGTCAAAGGAAGTATGCTCTAGACATCCTAGCAGATTTAGGGACCATTGGTTCAGCCCCTGCTAGGATCCCCTTCGATCACAATATGAAGCTCAGCAAAGATGAAGGAGACCTATTGCCTGATCCGTCACTTTACAGAAGGTTAGTAGGAAGGTTGCTATACTTGAACATCACCAAGCCTGACCTTGTATTTACATGCTGCTCATAAGGTCTTAAGATACATCAAAAGGGCACCTGGACAAGGACTTCTCTGTCCTACCAGATCAAAATTACAACTAGAAGGCTACCGTGCTTCAGATTGGGGAGCATGTATGGACACTAGAAGATCAGTAACTGGTTATAGTGTGTTCATTGGGGAAGCCTTAATATCAGGAAAATCAAAGAA
The DNA here is from genome assembly GCA_903798385.1 of Fraxinus cuspidata. Lineage (NCBI taxonomy): Eukaryota > Viridiplantae > Streptophyta > Magnoliopsida > Lamiales > Oleaceae > Fraxinus > Fraxinus cuspidata. The sequence goes on along the minus strand of CAIGRP010090866.1, from coordinate 5,126 downwards.
ACAACATGTAGTGTCTAGATCTTCAGCTGAAGCCGAATACAGAGCAATGGCAAACCTATGTTGTGAACTTACTTGACTTGGCTATTTACTTAAGGACTTAAACATTAACCATCCCCAACCAGCTATCTTAAATTGGGACAAGCTGCTATTCGCATAGCTACAAATCCGATATTCCATGAGAGAACAAAACATGTTGAACTTGATTGCCATTTGGCTGGAGTCAAGATACAAGATGGTAGTATCATCATCAACATGTTCGTAGTTCATCACAAATCGTGAACATCCTTACTAAGTCTCTGACTTCTCAAAATTTTTATTCTTGCTTATCCAAGATGGGAGTGATGAACATCTATTCTCCATCTTGCAGGGGGCTATTGAAACTACCAGCTGTGCATCAACTGGACCAGCTGGAAGACTACCAGCAGTAAGAAACCCAACGAGGACAGAGCAGCCACAGAGGAAGGATCTAGAAGGGAATTTATTGGATCAGTTTTGCATTTATATTTTTTTCATGTAAAATTAGTTAGGAAGATAGTTTGAGAATGATTCCATTTATTTGTATTTATAGAATGCTCACTGTACAAATTCGAGTGATTGAATGAATACAATTTTCAGCTTCATCTCAATTATCCATCATCAGAATTTCCTCATTACAAATCTAATATAGTGGGACACTTGTTCTATCTGACTAGGGTGGTGCTACTCTCTTTGAGCATATTTCAATTTTCTTCTTACTTATGACTTTGAATTTTTGACAGCTCATTTTGCATGAATTATCAATCTCTTATTTTTTCAGGCTCCCGTTTTTATCGTCAGCCATACTTAGTGTCCCTGAACGAGTTAATGTTTTTCTGGGAGACTATTTTATTTTATTATTATTATTTTTTTAAGGAAGATTAATAACTGGGTTTTGGTGTGTAAGGAAAAGATCTAAAGTAGCTATTTCCTCTTCATGGAGTGTGCTTTGTGAAATTTATTGTGGTAGAATGGAAATCATTATTTATTTACTCTTGAGTTCTGGTTTCTCGCTGGCCTGGATAAAGTTTCATGTCAATATGAACCCAAAATGAAGGTTGGTACTAGCATAAATTACCTAGAAAAACGTTATGCTTTCAGTGTTTTTTTTAATCCATTAAAAACTTTATGAAGACCTATAGCCTGCATAATGATGTTAATATCCCCTGGTTCTTGTGCTTTAGCATTCTATGTACTTTTTTCTGTCTCGATTTGTGTATAACATAGATTTTTAAAATTTTCTTAAATGGTTTCCATGCTTTGGTGGTCTATTATGTTCAGTGTACATCCTCTTCTCGAGCAGCCAAGCGAGGCATGCAAGGAGTATTCCATTTTTATACTACAATAATATTATTAAAATGTAGAATTCTTCCTCCACCACCTTTTAGTGAACTGAAGCTATGAGCAATTTTATAATGTCGGAGAATATTCCAACTTTATCTATTCCTAATAAAATGACTCTTTATATTTGATTATGTCGGAGAACTAGGTCAATATCTGTGGGAGTATGTTATATTCTAATTTGAAAAATCATACTTTAAAGCTTTAGATGTTAAAAATTGCTACAGATAGAATCTGCTTATAAATGTGTGATTTTTCACATTTCAGTTCTTGATCAGAGCTCTCATACTTGTGTTTATGCATGATTCGTTTTCATTTTTACTGATTTTGATTGATGATAATGATCCTGTCTTCAACAATTGCAGAATAGAAGAAACAAAAAGTCTCTGAAATAAGAGACAGATTGGAGGATGCTGAAGCACTGGTAAATTATTAGTGAGCATGTGCAACTTTTCTGTACGTATATGCAACTCTGGACTAACAAACTATTTCGGCTAAATTTAGTAGATTCGTAAAATGGACCTTGAGGCTAGGAGCTTGCCTCCCAGTGTGAAGGGTATGCTTCTTGTCAAGTTGAGAGAATATAAAACCGATCTGAACAATTTGAAAACTGAAGTGAAGAGAATCACATCTTCTAATTCCAAGCAAGCTGAAAGGGATGAATTGTTGGAATCAGGAATGACAGATACAATGATGGTACTTACGCCTTCCGTTCGCTCATTTTATAGTGATTAGCGGATTAAATTGTTTTATTTTACTGTTTTGATGAGTTGGCTAAAATTAGTGCCGTTAGATATCTTGATGTGTTTTTTTCCCTGATTTTGTGTGTCTCCTTTTTATTCTCTTTAGAAAGATGTTTTGATATATTTCAGTTTTGTTAAACAAGTGCTACAAATTCAGTAGATTTGCTTAATACTTCTGTACCTGTATGTTTAGGCTATTGGAAGTGGGCTTACTCATATTTCCATGCGCATAGTTTTTCTCGAGTTTTCCTACTCCAGTATAGGATCAAAGGAAGTACTTAGATGTCTAGAACCTCTTCTTCTTCTGCTCTTCCTTCTCATTTCTCTTTTGTGTCCTTCGTTTAATTTTTCAGGAAATTTAATGCTGCCAGACTTTATAATATATCCTTTGACCCTTAACTTCTCTTATATGCCTACTATGGTTCCTTGGATTTAAAACTGCATATAAGGCTCCAAAAGAACCTCATGACAATGTACTTAGTTCTGTTCACAGCACCCAGTGAATCCCATGCATTTGTTTTTTTTTTTCTCTTGCATACAGCCTGCAACCCTTGTACAAATCCACTGTCCATCTTGAATATTTTCTCTCTGACATTGAAACTCACAGATAGGTATACAAATTGTTTCTGCTGCATTGACTAGAACTGAGGACACTTTAGGCTAGTATTCTTACTATTAAATTTTCTCTCTCAATTACTTAAAGACAGGCGGATGTCGTTTAATACCTACGCTTAAATATCAAGGATCATCTGGCTAGAGAGCGAGAGTACAAGTAATGAAATATTTATCTAATGTCGATATTATACTTTATTGGCAGCAGAATATTGATTTTAGTTATAGTTTTGGCTTCAGCTACTAGCAATATACAAAGACATGGATTATTTTTATTTTTTCTTTTCAAGTAGCCTCGGTCGTTGGCAAACTCTGTCTGAGATATTATTCTTGCCAATTATTACTTTGTGTTTCTCTTATAGGTGCTTCTTGGGATTTTGGGTGCTTGCTTTTTTTGTTTTTCCAAACTATGGACCTGTCACTTTGTCAGATGTTGAAAGTTAACATATATGTAATTAATGACAAACTTCTGCTCTTCAGATGTATTTACCTAGTTACCTATGTACCGGTGCTATTATACAGGCATCTGCTGATCAAAGAGGAAGGTTACTCATGTCTACTGAGAGATTAAATCAATCTAGTGACAGGATCAGGAAAAGTAGAAAAACAATGCTGGAAACAGAAGAGCTTGGAGTTTCAATTCTTCAAGATTTGCACCAGCAACGTCAATCTCTTCTACATGCACATGGCACAGTATGTCTTATTTTCTCTCTTATATGTTATTTCCACCCCACGGTTTTGTTTTTCTGGAACTTGTCCCATTTAATATTTGCTATTTGGTTACAAGTATCAGATGAATGTTTTCTGCTCTAAGAAACTATAATCCAAAACTGAGGCTTTTAGGCTGTTAGTTGTAAAGATCGGATAATTTCCCTTTCTGCAGCTTCATGGAGTGGACGACAACATCAGTAGGAGCAAGAAAATTCTTACTAATATGTGCAGGAACAAATGGATCATTGGTTCCATCATTGCAATCTTAATCGTAGCAATTATTTTGATCCTTTTCTTCAAGCTCACTCATTAGCTTGTAGGCCTGAATATTTAGGATCCCATGTCTAACGTTTCTTGTGAGGATAAGTGTGAATGTTTTTGTGTAATTTGGCATATGTATTTCCGCTTAAGTTCCTGAACTTGTCTACCAGCTTCTTTCTTTGCTTCCCTCAATTTTTTTGTACTGCCCATGTACTTTTGCTCAAGTTCCTGACCTTATGTACCAGCTTCTTTCTTCGAGTCCCTCAATTTGTTTTCATTGGTGCTAAAGCTACATTTTCAATTCTTGTGTGATACGTTACACTTATAACATTCCATTGTTGACAATTCGACATTCTTGTCAATGACTTTCTTTTTTAATGTTTTGACTAGCATGATAATCGTATGTTTATAGAATTATGCTAAGTGTACATTTCATGGATGACATCTTGCTTTACATTGTGTGGAAATTCAAAAAGTGTTGGGCGGGAAAGTGTGTTTCTTTCTTTTAAAAAAACTGTCCAATCATGTGGTGACATGTGTCACAATACAAAAATAATATAAAACAAGATGTACATGTAGCGTGATTGATGTTTATACCATGATGAAGTACATATTTTCTGACTGCATAGAATAAGTTCATTCTACCAAACATGCTTTCTTTGCAATCATTGATGGTTAATTAATTTCTTTTACAACTTTTTCAATCTTTCTTTATTTTTTTCTTATTGGATCTTAAAGTTCTGGTCCTCTACGTAATCCTGCTCTTTTTTAGATTGAAACTGTGAATGCCTAGAATTGTAAATCAATAAGTTTGACTGCTCTCATACTTCCAATAACCTACGAGCCCACCAGTACTGATTTCAATGAAGATATTGATTTGAGATGAAATGAATTTCTCAATATTTTCTAGTCTCAAGGTTTAGGTTTACGCGTACCCTTGCTTTCCAGAGCTACAAGTTAGAGTTAGAGATACTTGAAGATGCATTATGAGGTAGTCATAAACGGATGCTTTTCTAATGATCAGATCTGAATCATGTTGTACATGAGCACGACCAGTCACTCATTTATGTTCTTCCAGATTCCTTGGGTGAAGAATCCATACTAGCCATTCAACCTTTCTCTACCTCCTCCTCTTCTTCTACTGTAGTCGGTTGTCTATTAAGATCTATATACTGTTAACCTTCTATACAAACTGTCCTTTCACGAGCTGTTCTGAGAGTTGTTTCCGGTTGATATATCTTATCATCATAACATCTCTCCTTGCGCTTCTGCTAGAACTTCATCAAGGCTGCCTCTCTACGATCAACTTGACTTTATAAGGATAGGCTGTAAGTGAATGAAAACCAGTAACATCATCAGGAAACTCATTTCTTGGAAGCATATTGTTACGAATCACAAGGTGATGTCTTGAGATCTAGCATAGCACGGGGATGTCATGGCACT